>DWHO01000248.1:0-22828 GCA_018247575.1 Eurytides lysithous rurik | reverse complement strand
ATTGGTGCTTGACACGTGTGCAAAATTTCAAATTGATCAGATTTCTAGAAACCGGTGAAAATTGTGCTCAAAGATTCGGTTACATACATACATACATACATACAAACAAACGAAGCTAATAAAAGCGTGTTAATAAATCTTACTTATAAGAAATATATCTTTGAGAGATAAAATGAAATGTAAAAGCAAAGCTAAAATTAAAACTTATAATAACACAGTGAAGTATCCACTCTTTGTCTTTAACACGATGCAAGTAGTCTATAAGTTGATAAATACATACACAATTTTCCTTTAATTGAAGCTCAGTTGGTCATTATTGATTCCCTCCAAGTGGTATGCATAATTTACTTACACTAATGAATACCACTAAAAAGAATTGAGGTATTACTATTATATTTAATAATAATAAATATTATTAATAGATGACTTACTTGATAACTAATAAAAATTAAAAAGTGACCGTAGTATATTACTTATCAACGTAAAAAAGTTATATACCGCGTTTTCGGGACATATAAAACCATATATCTAAAGGAACAAGGAGGCTTACGGATTCAAATATTCGTTAACAAGTGATTAACGCATGAATTGCGAACATAATGAAAATTTTCCACAGTTAATCTATGCAATTTATCAGAGAGCTGTGTAGTTAAGTTTAAATGTATAGCAAGTGATTCACAAGTACATTTAATGTTAAGCTAAACTAATTATTCGTAAATAAAGAGCGGAAAAATGCTTAAAGACTTAACTACGAGCAATTAAAAGGCATTATACATTGTAAATGCATCACGACGTATCAGTCGAAGTATTGTCTAAAGTTCCGATAAGTGCACGATGTATGTAAGTGACTGACCCTACAAAACGAAGCTCGTGGACTGAGCTTACGCGACGACAAGTCTCACTTCCCTTCACACTTCAAAGGCAGTCACTAGTTTATAATTTAGATTGTAATTCTTAATTAATAAATTAATTTTAAGTGAGTCGGTTTTTTTAGTCCTCCTGCGTCGAAACTCGTAATTAGGGTGTTTTAGACGTTGACAAATAAAAACAGTAATTATAACATTCAATATCGTATACCTACTTAATTTTTCGATTACAATGAGATATAAATTTATATTATTGCGGTGGTACGCCCTCACAGAAAATTGGCGTAAAGTGGAAGTGTTTGTGCTTCCGCGTTTCGTGTGCTAAGTGAGGTGGTCGGTGGCCCAACCCCTTCCATACCCTCCCTTCCTCCCGCTCTCTCTTCTCTCCTCCTACCCCCTATCATAATCCTCCCCTCTCACTCTTCATCTATCCCTCTTTCAAAAATTCCCCCCTTAAAAGATGGCAACATATTTGCAAGTTCTGTTGCAAATGTCCATGAGCGGCGGTGATCGCTTACCATCAGGTGAGTCGCTTGATCGTTTCTCAGCCTACTCCATAAAAAAAATATTAAAATGTTTACAAGGTATAACTTAAAAGAAACAGAACCGTATGTAACTTTGGCTTACAAAAAATAAAAGTATTTTGCTTTCATAGCCGATGAAGCGAAAATCCATTAGGCATACACGTTAAACATCGTTCAAAACTGCCGATAGAGTGCACCCCAATTATCAATTCACAAAATCCAGTTCGCATCCGAGTCTTTTAAAAGCCGCCTACCCTTCAAGACCCCTGCCCCAAAACAACCGAACTCCTCTCCAAAGCATTAAATACAATATCTTTAAATTGCTTCTAAGTACTGCACCCTCATTGGGTATTTTTATCGTCATTACCATAATCTCCGGCTGGCTGTCTCTCACTCGTTCCCCACTCATTACGTGTCGTCCTCTCTTTCTATCAAAGCGTTAAAATTTCTCGGCAAATTTAAGGCTCATTCTCTCATGATTTAGGTAAGACTGTTCGAAGTTCTTGGGTACTTTGGATGCGATTATGCCGGTGTAATTGCGGGAATAGGCGTGAGTGCTTTGTGTTTTTTTTAGACCTGAAACTTCCTACTTCGTGTGAAACAGTTCAGGTGGCGCAGCGCCGATAGCCGTGTACATAAATTAAATTGTCAGCCTTAATAGTGAGTAATTATTCCATAAAATAGCACGGATCTACTTTGTACCATAATTGTTTTGGATTGTTGTTGATTAATCCACCACGATGAGACATTTGTAATATTTTTCATATTATTGATATTTTTCAATGATCAATCAAATGTGAACGATATCGGAGCTGGAAAGCAAAAACGTAGTAACCAGCAAAACCAAAATTTTTCACCAGACATACACCAATTTGGTTTAATTTATTGATTTCAAAGATCTAATTTAAAAAAAAATTACTCTGTGTCATTTACTACGTGTTTGTCTTTCTAGCGTCGATATTATCTAAAGGGACTCATAGTTTTGGCACACATAATTTGAAACGCAGCAATAGCCGAGCACGCTGATGCTTTGTTGGTAGGTTAATGCCAAAATTCCGTCAACTCTCAGTACTAATGAAAATTATTCTAAAACAAACCTTCTGTATTAAAACTTTTCAGTGAACTCGGATAGAGGAGGGTGTTAAGGGGACGGTGGAGAAGGGTGGACCCTCCCTTATTTAGTCAGGCCATTTAACAGGCGCGGCAAAGGGCTAAGAATTAATTATTTATGCTAGGAGCGGAGTCGTGCGGAAGATGTCACATTGAACTTTGGACGCTCTCATATTTTGCAACAACATTTTTGGGAATACAGAAGAAATAAAGACTTCGTCAACCCGATTAGTTTCACGATAAATGAAGATAATATTCGCAAACGTAGTCCCGTTAAAACTATATTTACTGACTATTGTTATTGAACTCAGGGGTAACTTTATTATTATTGGCAGCATTTAAATCCTTTGAATGTTAAATATATTATATAATATGTCCAGGAGGCGATTTAACAGCAATTTTTTTCCTAAGTTATAAAAAGAAGCAATATATTTTTAATAGTCAAAGGAGGCTTCGACGACCTACACGCACGTTGAAACGTGAACATTCATTAAACATTCCTGAACGTGGTAATTTAGAAAACTCATGTCATATGTAATAAATGCCTACACAAGTTATGTTTGCCAAACGTTCACAATGTCTTTAAGGCGCCGCAAAGAACCGTAGGCGTGGTCGAATGACTGCTTCGGAAACACGAGTTCAATTTAAATATCCACCGTTACTGTACAGCTTTCTGAATGTTTAACATTCCGTTTTATTATTCAAAGTGCAGCTTATCAAACCGTGGAGCAGCATGTCGTTAGCGCCGGCTTAATGGTTTGTAGATGCATACGTGTTGCAACGTTAGTGAGTTAGCCGCCTATTCAGTAGAAAGTTTTACCTCAATAATATCTTGGCAACACGATAGTCTCCTGTTAGGTGTTAGTCGGATTAAACCGCTAAAGTACTTATAGTAGTAGTATTATACCACTGGTATTCTATTTACTTTAACTTTATATTTATATATGAAGAACTCAAAATTTTACTTTTAGTTTCCTTAAAAGTTTTATTGTGTGATGATAAATGTTTATATCTGGTGGTGATTCACAATTGGCACAAATGACCTTTACGATAATGTTATTTATAGTAATCGTGTTCTATTTAATTGTAAATATTTAAAAATATTCAGTTGGGTTTAAAGAGTTGTTTTTCATTCCAATATCATTCACCCATTCATGGGAATGGGAGATTAATATAGTTGCGGCAAATACGGTGAATTATTATTTATGATTGTTTATTATTTATTTATTAATGGAAAAATCACTGCGGCAATTCTTAACTTTTAATTAATTAATATTTGGTTGTGATAAATTACGCTATATTAATTAGCAAGTCTTAAAAAGGCTAGGATTAAAAGACTAAATTTACTATATTTCGTGTATACTTAGTATTACTATTTACTAATTTTTTTTTCGCACACGTGCAATTAGGTATTAAAGATTAATAGTAATAGTTGCTCTTATAGAAAGCGAAAAAGAAATGCATGTAGAAAAGGAATAAGTTAAAAAATCAAGGTTTTCTTTCCAGAGTCGAATCCTAGAGGATGCGTCGTTGATGTGCAACTCCTGGTCACCTAGACATAATGTAAGTCATTTCAAAATTAATAATAAAATCTATATTTTGTTGTTATTATTAATTAGATTAATTTAGAATTTTGGGCTTTGCGAAAGATTGTCGCGATCTTTGGCCAAAGATTCATATCGTTTACGTTCTGTATGCTAGCGTTTTCAGTTTCCTGGAAAAAATAGACGGTAAGGTTTTGTAGGCAATAAATAAATGGCACATTGTTATTTTTTTTATTAAGCATGTTGTCAAGATTGGTGTTACCTTTCGTTAGTTTTATTTGGTTGTGAGAGCTTCAAGGTACTAAATTACTGTTTCAAGGTTTTATTTCTGACTGGAGCTACTGTCAGGTGAATGAGGCCTGTTGATGTATCCCTCAATACTTTATACAGTGTCTAATTGTTGCTTACTACAGTGTTTTCTTCTTAAATGTGTTACGGGATATTATTGATTATATTATGTGATATCAAATTAATTATTTTTTTACTAATACCTTATAGAGGTTTGTAACAGACCAAAATATAAAGCGTATTTCTTAGTTTAATTTTAATTATTTGGTGAAACGTATTAATCCATTACCACCAAATAAATAAACATACAAATTGTTAAATGCGTAGTCGGCCATAAATATGGTTGGGACCGTTAAACTCTGTGTGTTTATTATTGATCCATTTTATATACAAAACATTTATTCAATGGAAATTTCTGTTTATAAGTTAATTATGACAATAATTACAAATTAAATACATTGGCACCTATAACAATTTTAATGATGTATTAAAACACTAATTCAAACTATGAGTACATACACACATGTCTATGGCTCCCGTCTCCACGAGTGGGAAGAGACTAAAACCGTTTCGTCACAACTATATCCGGACACACAAATATTGTTCCAATTTAGTCAATAGACATATCTATCTATTTTTATCCCAATGCAAAAGTTTATCAGAAAACGTTACTGATAATAGCTTAGAAGTGCTTTAACTGGTTATGAATAATGATGGTCGTTATTAATAGAGTCTTTTGGGCTGTTCCCATTTAATTCTAGTGCTTTGATATTAACATAACATGGCTTTGTACGTTAACATATTTTATTGTACTCTGGACACCGTGAAATCATTTTAAAACAGATCTTTTTATAATATATTGTAAACATTCTTAATATTATTCATGTAACTTGTGTCAACATAACAAACAATAAAAGGCTCAAATAGTATGTCAGTTCTTGCTTGATATATTATGGCTGATATTTTACACTTATTAGAGACAGATGTTTTACTTAGAAAAATATCTGAAATTTTCACATTTTTAGTTGGCGATTTTTGAAATTTTCTTATTTATTTAGTAATAATCAATAGAACCGATTTATTTCTTTCATATTATGTATCAATTCCACATCAATTCCGATTTATTCACAAAGTTTGGCTACAGGTGCGATTTCCTCAAAACAAGGAATTAAACATCCAATTTGTGGAAACGTAGCATTTACACAGCAATGGAGGTCGATGAAGCCTTAAAGACTCAGTAAGTTACTCCAAATACTGACTGAGTCTTCTCCAAACCAGTTTCAGTAATCAATAAGTTGAAATTTCTGGAGTAGGACGCAAATTTTGTTTTACAAAGACCCTACTTACAGCTCCATACATACGTATCAAATGATTCTTCATCTTAAATCTTTACACGTAGTCTAATTAACGTCAATTATAGGTAACACCCTCCAAGGAATTGTAGTTTGCTTTTATTAATATTGTATTTATCGAATATATATTCTATATCATTCAAGAGGAATGGACAGAATGAAATGTCGCCCCTTCCATCCACGAGAAATTGTAAAATAAGGTTTTGTTTTAATTATTTTTGTCATTCATCCGCAGTCGAAAACAAAATCATGTTAAGAATATTAAATTCGATAAATCTAAAAACAGAACTAGATAGAGTCAAAGGTATTTTCATTTGAATTCTACATATTTGTTTGTTATGAAAAATAATCATATATATTATAAGTAGCTTGCAGTGGTAAGTAGTTTTTTTTATCGTTTTCTGTTGCACGAAAAAAAAATTGTCTATCATTTTGTAGAACGCCCGTGCGTGTTAATTAACTGTTTAGAATATCTGTAGAAAATTGCAAATTTTTAAATTAAAGTAATACACGACAGAAGATCAAAACGAAATTAAGGTCGTTAGATAAAATTTCGTTGGTTGTAATGATGTTAATACTCATAACATTTCGTCGTGTCAGTAATCGTTGTAAAAGAGGACCTGTAGAAAAAAGTTAATTAATGGAATAGTGATTTCATATCGTGATATGTCAGGAGTTAATATTTAGTAGTTACTGGAATCAACAGCATGTGAAAAATGAGGGATGTCTTTGTAAGTAACACAATCATTGTTTATTATAATTGTCATGCGGCTTAAGACACGGCGATGTATTTGCTGTATAATTTGTTTTCGAATAACATCGATTCGAGTAGCAAGAATATCGTTTTAACTGTTGCATTTCTTCAGTGGTTCATTTATTAGACATTATATTTTATTTTCTTCCGCAGCGGTTCGTTAGTGTGTTAGTTTAATACATTAATATAAAATCATTAAAATATATAAAGCTTATTCATAGTGGTTTCCATTGGTTGCAATATAGTCCACTAAACGTTGAAGCCAGTTATCAATAGCAGCACAAACTCTTTCTAAGGGATATTATATTCACTGCCAATCATATGGATTGTTTAAGGGACTCCAAATTATCACGGCGTTTAGAGCAAGCCTTACTCTCTAAAACTGACCATAAATCATAATCCAGTAGATTAAGATCAAGACTAGATGACGGCTAGTCTTCAGCTCTGATGAAGTTCGGAACGTTCGTTTCTAACCAAGATTGGGAGGATCGAGTTTTATGACACGGCGCCGAATCTTTCTGAAAGGACCATTCTTGGTTATTGAACATGGTGTTGTTAAAGAGCTTAACTATTTTCTCAAGAATGGTATCTTGATACACTTCTTGAGAAAACTTTACTACTCCTTTTGCGTACCGCTTAAATAGTTGTTTTGATTTTACCACCCTATTCTTTTTAAATTATCAGTTAAGAAATGACCAGTGTGTCTCTTACAGGCTGGAAGTCCTAAGTCATCTTTTAAAATACGCGACATGGTTCTAGGTGCTATCATCACCTGCCGAGATTGCTGCACCACCTGATTTTTCTGCCACAAACAAAGCAGGTTTCATTGTGCCTATCAATAGCCCGGTACACAAACATTTGACTAATACCAAGTGTATGGAGGATTTTAAAAATTATAATTGGCTCCATACCTACTTTATGTAATGCAATCACAGCGATTCGTTTCACTCCATTTTAATATAACAAAATATTTTGTAACATATTGGCGCGAAGATAAGAAAACACAATGAACAATCGTACAAAAATTACAGATTACAAATTAAAAAGTAATATTTTGTTTATTTTTAATTGTAACAGTATTTATGGCCAGACTAAGTATTGTTCGTTAAATTACATTCACTACCCAACAATGTTTATTTAACATTATATAATTTTTGCGTAGCTACTCGTTTCTAGTTTGCATAGGGAAAGGACTCTTAAAATTAGCGTGGCAGAATGTGTAACAATGAAATATTTTTATTTCATGTTTAGTCCTAAACTAGATTTTTTATACAACAACAACTATTTTTTATGTTATATGAATTTATTATTTTTGAATAACAACAGTTTTATAAACAAACACGTCTATTATCATTACGCTGTTAAAAGTGTCGTTATTGGACTAATTTCTCAATTTACCGTTCTTATACTAGTCCTTAGTATTAATATTGTAGTCAAATCCACTACCTTTGTGTTAATATGTCAATAACAATTAAACTAGTAATAACAATTCATGACTTTACAAAGGTAGTATTGTTATTTTTTTCTTAAATGCAGAGTGCGTTTTTATTTTTATTGATGACCAGCTTAAATTTGTACTAATTTAAATCCGTTATGTTTCCTATTGTTGAGACAATGGGCTTGAGTTTGGGTCTAATGTCTGAAAGTGTCGTAAATCATTAGATAGTTACGTAGTTTTGCTTAGTGTTTTATTTTTTTTCACATTATTGCATGAGTGTATATATATAAATTATTTGTTCATATTGAGAAATTTCAAGATGTGTCTCATCGTTTTTATACAAGCAGTTTTATTGCAAGTTATAATAATGACTGACAATATTTTAATGTAAATTTAATTAAATCTATTTAGTCCGTTCGTTCGTTTGATATTAACAGTATAATGAATATAACCGAAACAATGAAAGTTTACCTAATTGTATATTTTTACATGAATTACATTAAAAAAATCAGTATAACGTGTATACGATTTTTTTCCTCAAGTATTCAACTCACAACTTCAATTTGTGGCGCAAATATGTGAAATGGAAAATAAAATATAACAAAATTTCACTCCCTACACGTGGAAACACTCTGTCTGCCTAATCGTGCGCTAAGGCCCCGCAAACCCTCAGCTTTTAGATCTCTGTGACACTTGATATGGCATTAAGCAGCGCAGATGTATCAGGGGATCAGGAGATGTCGCCAGTTAACCCTAAAATGAGAATGGTGATGAGTAATAATAGCAATGGACTGTCGCGGTAGGTATTTGTAAGTATGTATGTATGTATTTCGCTACGATGTTAATACATACATAGCAACAATAGAACATATCGATGCATACGTAGTAAATGACACATTAGTTATTATTATTAATTTTAATTGTATCGCTGAAATCAGTAAATTGAACCGCGTCGTTTGGTGCATATCTCGTGAATGATTTTATTTTTGCTGGTTACTACGTTTATGCTTACTAGCGTTGATATGTATGTACATATAACAAAACATACAATGGACCGAAAGCGGTTCTTTCCTTGAGCCACTTTTAAGGTATATTTTTAAGTGTCTAAAGGAAATATAGAATATCTAAGTCGTGCATAAAACGTTTCTAAAGTTTCAATTATAAAAGATTGTTCAATACAGTATCAATGGAAAGGTGCTGATAACAATAAGGGTACTTATAACGTTGAAGTATTCCGTCGGCTCAGAACGGATAGTTTTTCTAAAAACTTAAAAATAAACAATTTGGGCGTTGGTTTTAGCTGTTGCATTATTATTAAGTAGGTGTTTATTAAAACTAATAAAATAAAAATAAAAGTTACCTGCCACTCGATGATATACTCGGATTGTCATAATTTTGTACGCACACATATAAACATTGTAAATTAATATTTAATTAAAAGTCTAACACTTGTGATATTCACTCAATGCACAACATATTCGTTTGCACCGAAATCCTTTAAGCTGACTGTGCATGATGCAGTGGCGGCACACGCAGATTTTGGATATACGCTGACGTGCTCTAAAGGTACTTAAATATTACTGATAGTGTTGCGATTAGGCATTGTTATACGATACTGCACACCTAATCTCAGCTTAACTATAATAGATTATATGCCAAATACCTTTAGCAATGTTAACACATACGGAAAATTATAACGTCCCTCTTCAGTACTGGTCGTGTTGCAAGATCTGGTTAATTAATTTAAACTGTTCGTTTGTACGAAAACGGTGTTTTTTGAATTAAAGAGAACAAAGCGCTCTTGACGAGACACAGCAGTTGTGCCATTAAGTATATCACTGAAATAATGCGCCTGCCATTCCTCGATTAGATAGTACACCACTCTTTTATTATCGAATAATGTTACACATAATGTACCATTTTATGCAATTGCGCTTTTGAACATACTCGACGATTTAGTAATTTCTTTCGTGTTCGTTTTGGTGTCTAGGCATCTATAGTATGTCAAAGGTTTTGATAATAGTTATTCAAAAGGGGTTCGTTTTTTCATTGTATAAAGTGTTATATTAACTCACAATATGTTTTAAAAATGACGTTTAATCTAATAACACGTGGACACGGCCAAGAACAAGCACTAGTTTCTTTGTATTTTCTTACAAACTAAAACAAAATTTCTGTAAATATAAACTTTTATATTTTCAGAAATTTTCCAACTTTTTGTAGCAATCGGAAATCTGCTTTAGTGGTGATAAGTTGGTTGCATGTTAAGTATTTTGTTATACGTCGTAACCAGTGACAGGTGTTTCATGCACAATAAATAACTATATAAGAGCCCGTAAGGATAGCAATTGATAACTTTCAAATCGGCTATGCATTTTGTAATTACTCCGTTGTTCGTTGAAGAGGGTTGATCGAATAACAGTTGCAATCTGCTGGGAGTTAGTGGCGCCATTTCTGTGTAACGTGACAAGTGTAATGCGACGCTCACGACACGTGAAGGGTGCGGGCACAAGTTTTGATTCCCACGCTTCCTGCTACTAATAAAGATAATACATTCATTGTACCTTTTTAAAGTACTGTATCTAAATAATAAATATAACCAAAAAAACAATACATAAAGGCCAGATATAGTCTAAATAATAAAGAATGCAGCTTGTAGTTTTAATTTACATTGTTCTTTTTTTATTTTCTATAGCACCCGTATAGTCCTTTAGAAATTCTTATATCCAAGTGCTTGACTACAATCATACCTGATGGGAAGTAATCTAGCAGTGGCAATAGGTTTTGAATGTTTACTGTAGGAGAGACCAGGAATGTTTTTTTTTTAAAATTTAAAGTTTTTAAATGGATTTACCGTAAAAATTATTTACACTCTTACTCAACTATCACGCAGCATAAAAAGAAATAAATCAGAAAAATGAGTAAAATCAGTTTACAGAAAAACTAGTCCTATATCTAAAAAGTCAAGAAGCTTGAGATAAGCGTAATCAGTCTTAGAATAACTATACATAATTAACTACGTAATAAGCTAAAACTAAAAATTTAGTACTATAATATAGTCAACACCAGTCAGACCTAGAAAGCTTTCAAATATTTTTTTGCTTGTGGCGTCGCACTGTTTTATGTGATATAGTAAAATGTCGACTAAAGAATTAATGCTGTGTTTATCTTATTAATGCTATATAAATAATTAGTTGACGAACTCCACCCAAGATATCATTTTTACGTAGTATATCTATATAGTTCTGAAACAAATAATCATGTATAAAAAGCTGAAAAAAAAACTATATTCCTACTCATATCGAAATATATATTTTTCTTTTATTTCTTTTACTTCTTTTGTTGTTTGGTTAATCTTAATGTAATACATATACATATATATGTAAACGAATTAAAAGTTCTCTTCTCTTTCATTTCACATCTCGTTGTTTCATCCGATGTCTCCTCCTTTTTTACATAATGAATCGATTAACACCTTATTCGTTAGAATCGGAACAAATCATTCACATACATCGACTGTTGAGTCTACTACCCTTTTATTTTGAGTTTGTTACAATCGGACGTAAAAGATCGACCACAAGATTAACTTTAAGAATGGATTGAAAAGATGGTTGACTCAGTGGCGGTGCTAGCATACAAACCCAAAAGCCCGGCTTGCCCTACTAAGGTAAAGTAAGGTAAAGTAAAAGTAAAATTTATAAATCTTAATTTAAAAATAAATTATTTGGAAATCCGAAACTATCTGGTCTATCTGCACCACAGTTTTTATATTTTAAAGCACATGGTAATGGTAATTTTTTTAAACTCCGAATGGTATATTATTATGACGCGTAGTAATAAAAGTAAGACGCATTATCAAATTCTCATTTTAAATCACATGAAAGTACAAAGTAACGGATGTATAAGCAACAAGAAATGTGAGAGGAAAGACAAATACTTATATTGTGGTTATTTTACTCTTGAGCGGGATACGCGCGCGTTGTCGCGTTTACCATGACCCAGGGAGGAGGGAAGATAGTTTTTTTTACCAATTTAATGACGCAAAGTTCTTGAGTGTGTGTGTGTTATCGTTATTAATGATTATTAAGTTATGTCTCTGCCTATTTGACATGTTTTAGCTTGTAATTTGAGACCTAATACTATAATAAAATGAAATAGAATAGTCTCAAGCCTACAAGCTATTTTTAGTTTAGACGTGGCACAGTAGCGATGTATTCATCTCAGCTACCTAAAACTTACAGAGTGCCTATGCAAATTAAAAACATTTGTATATCTTTGTCTTGTCTGATAAAAGAGGTGATCGGATGTTCATTCTTTTAGCAGTTGGCAATGAATTAACATAACATTGTGTAGGGTGTAATCATTTCCCATAATATTGTTCGCTCGCTTTGGCCACGGCCAAAACGTTTTGTGAATTAACAAATATCTCGGGTTTTTAACATACATAAATATAATCAGTGGCTGCTATTCGAAAAAAGTAAACGTGTTTCAATATTGGAGTGAGCAATTCGGATGCAAGCGTTATCGTGAATGCGGAGGCCGAAATAAAACAGGCGGACGTGTGCAACGGCGGCGATTCGAAACGGGAGACTATCTTAAATTTAAAAGTGGTCCCCGGCACTATAAAACTGCCTATTTAGGAGTCGGACGGCGCGCACCGCATCTGTCGGGGCGAAGCCGCGGAACTACGTAACGAGTTACTGAGGAATACGGGGTCAGAGTCACTCATAAATAATTTAAAGTAATCCGGGAAAAACCCCTGTCCGCGGGCCGCCGTTTGAGCAGGCATGACTATTTGATGTGGCCCACGTAATGCCTCTTGCGAATTAGAGCTGCCTCAGGACTACGTAGACCTTTCGTCGGCTACTCTAGTTTGTTTATACAAGATAACTCTCAAATCACAAAATTAACACGGCTGTTGGCGCCGTAACTGGTTTACATTAAGGAGAATAAGGGATATAGTCTAAGAGAACATATTTTGGTATTCAAATGCTCGATTGGAATTTGTTAAGGTAGGACTGTCGTCTACCCTAAATTACGACGTTTTAACCACATCGTTTGTATGATAATATTAAAAAACGTCAGCATTTGTATAAATTTGCAAACTCCGCCCACGTTTATGCGTGGTAAAATAATCTGTGCATGTACATAAAGTAATTATCGACTTTGTAGAGCTAATATTTATTCTTGAGCCATCGTTCAAGGGCAAGATGATAGTATCGAAATGAATTTTAAACTATCCGGTGTTCTCCAGGGAGACATCTTCGGTGGGCTGAATGACGGTTTATTAAGCCGTGCCGAGGCATTGGCTGCCGTGGACATCAGCAAGCACCAGTCCGGACCACAGCCAGGACCACCGCTGCCTCAGCTAAAGCACGACGTTGTCTATCATCACGGAGTGGGTGGACCACCGTCACACAACGCAAGGCCGCATCAGGTACATTTGTTTTCAGACAGGTTTGTCAACGGTTGTGAAGAGATAGACAGAAGAACAATACAAATAAAGGATTAAAGATCGAGGTGTCCAAAGCTTTAGCCCCTTCTCTTACTTTAGTTCACTAATAAGTCATATTCAACTCTCAAGTACATAAAAGGCACATTTAAAATGTATTGCACAAAAACATTGACCAACCGAATAACATCAATAATATTTAAAAATAAAAGCTTAGAAAAGTAATCACAAATATAAAACCGCTAAGGAATGCCAATAAATTGAGTGCTAGTTAGTATATTTGTAACAAAGTTATATCCCCGACCGTTTGTTATATTTGAATGACAATCGGTGGGGACAGTGTGGTTTTTTCTTCAAAAACCTTAAAAAAGTTTTGCTACTTTTAAATAAATCTAAACGTACTTTTAAAATGAAGTGAGCGCAGAAATATACATATAATATTTAAGTCGTTTTAAAGTACATCTTTAATCCAAATTGGCAAAGGAAATTTTTATTCTGCGATTTAGTAATTTGCAGGACTATTAACAACAGAGTAACTAGAAGCTAAACGTGCTTTAAAATTAATTGTCTCACAACGATAAAAAGGATAATAATAACAGCCGCCGATCTTAATTATAGTTATGTAACGTTGTAATGGGATTGATACGTGTCTCTAGAGGGATTTTCTCGATTTATCATCCCAAGACCGATATCAAAAACATTAAATGTCGCTGAAATCATCAATTTATCGTCAGGCCTAAAATACGATACAAATAAAATATTCCTTAGATATATTAAACAAGAAATCAATAGCAATCATTCGAATCAAATTCCGTGTCGATAAAACTAAAGCGAACTCATAAAATTGTTGCTAAATTGGTACGCTCCTCGCCTTTGCTACGACATAAATAATAATAATAAAAGTAAATGCATTTCTCCATGCCCCGTACACCTTGCAAAATCTTTGAGAGTTCATATGTTGGTAGCGGAGGGTTCATTCCTCGGGGATTTGATTCGAGTAGGGTAGAGGAGAGGGCCGTAACATGTAAGAAATATATGCCGTACGCTATAAAAATGAGGTAATTTTATGCACTGTTCGATATAATGTAGCCGATTGTGCTGCCACCCTTACAATGCTACACAATATTATACGGCATCAATTTCGTCTATGTAAAGTTGCATCAATACGTTTTAAATTGGTTTTTCAAAGTGTTTTTAATATCTAAGTTTAAAAATGGTGTCAACTTTATGGCAGTTCTGAGATTTTTTTTGCGAACACTAACAGAATACACTTTTTTTGACAAATGCCTCTGTGGTATCTTTTTGTCTTTATGTTACACTAAACTGCACTACAAAGACGCTTAAGAATATTACGAGCTATTGGACGAAAACGATTACAACGATTGTATTTACTTCATTGTACTACGTATATCACTTCAAAATGAAATGTCCAAATTACCCTTAGAATGTATCAGAAACACAGGAGCGTTTTTATTGCTGTTTCATAAATACAATATCACGTTCAAAATTAAGTGAACTGCGAAACGAATCATTAGCTCTTATTAAGTTATTTATATAGCTTGTAAATAGTAATAAACGGTAATACTATTATACGAAACTTAAATGACTTTGTTGACAAAACAGGTAATGAATATTCCATATAAGTTACAAGTAAACAATAAATATTATCATGCTTCAAAAACTATTATTAGTAGCATATACCTTTTTATTTAGTTACGTATAGGTAGGTAACCCTTTTATCACATAAAACCAAACGCAAACGTTGTTTCGGTCTTCGTGGTAAAAGAGACTTTTGGCGGCAATTTCTTCCACTAGTTCCCCCTCGAACGACTGGGGGATATCCAGCCCGTGTAATTCGCACTTTATTGCCCAAGCAGCCCAAATGCCACAATTTGGGGTCGTGTTTGCGTCTAATCTGAACGGAATAAAACTATACCTAAACAGTACTTCAATTCAATTTTTTTTTCTTAGAAATTATATATAACTAAATAGCTTTTAATAAGTTTTAGTGAATAAATAGTAAGTTAGATTTGCTTATTTAAAATAAATGTTAGAAACGTTTCTAATTTTGAAAATCTGCTTCAACCTTCAACCCTACTCCTTATTCTTTATACTTTCATTTGGACATACAAAACCAATAAGGAAAACACTTAATCACAAGGAGACACACACAAACAAATTACACAATATGTAATAACATATAGTAAATAAATAACATTACTTTTAAAGCTGAAAACATGGTACTGCTTAAATTTTTTTTTACATTGGTAAAGCCAGGCAGCTGTTCCCGCTGCTGAATTGGCCGGCTCGAACCGGATTAGTACCTCTACCTAACAGAAAATCGGCGTAAAGTGGAAGTGTTTATGCTTCCGCGTTCTGACCGGTGAGGTAGCCATTGGCTCTTCCCCCTCCCTCCCCTTATTCCTTCTCTCACTCCCCTACCTACATGCCTCCACCCATCCCTTTCTCACTCATCTTCCCACCCATCCTCCTCCTCCTCCTTGTCTCAGAATTTCCCCCCTTAAATGCGTTATTTGCAAGTTCAGTAATGTTGCAAATGTCCATGGGCGGCGGTAATTGCTTACCATCAGGTGAGCCGCTTGCTCTTTTGTCAGACTACTACATAAAAACAAAAAATAAAAACGCAAAAAATTACAGCTTGATTGTAAAATAATTGATTCACTGCAGTGATACTAAAGACCGCCTTTGCACAAGAACTCTACCAATTCCCATTCGATGAATGTTGATGTTTTAATTTGTAAAACTGCCCATCCGTAACACCTTAAGTTTAAAAAATAAAAACAAAGCGGTGAGGTATTTCGAGGTACTTGGAACTGAAAACATAAAAGCTGTTTCTTTTTTTTTTTTGCTTTTATACGCGATCAACTAAAAGATCTAGGGTAAACAGCAAAACTTAAACATAAAGTGAACTACGGGAAAGGGGGAGATAAAAAAACAAGCGCGCACTCGGGGGAGTACAGGACATACGAGCTTTTTTACTAGGTTGCCGTGCAATTGTCGCTTCGGCCACTTGGGACGAGTCTGGAGGGATGCCCGCTCGTTGTTTAGTTCGGCCCCGCTTAAAAGTCAACATTGTCGCTTTTAGTTGTTAATAGCGTAACATTCCAACGACTATTTCGGCACTCATGTGTGTGTGTTTGCGTTTGTTTTTTTTCTTTATAGATTAGACGGCAAACGTAACCGTATTAAACTTTTATGGTATCAGGAAAAGGCACCCTTCTTAAAAAGGATCGGAAATACCGCTGGCAATCTAATCCACATGGTTAATGGCTTTTAATTAATTCATATTTTTTGACTAAGGTTGCTACAGTTTAGTGTACATTTGACGGTATGACGAAATTATAAAATTATTTAATTTAAAAACTAAAAAAAATCGATGAATAATAATAATGATCGTTACTTAATATCAATTGGCAATAATAAATGATATTTTGCTGTAATGTTATAATCGCTTCGAGATAATTAGCGTAATTCGATTGGACCTATGGTAGTGGTAGGTACGCCTATTCGAGTCACAGTGGTCAGTCGGAGTATAATTTTAAAACTTGTAATATACATCGTAACGTAACGTTCATGTCCACTCATCACACTTACACATATGTGTGATTAAAGTTTATGTCAAACATGACCCATACGCGAAATTCGTGGGGAAAATTTATGTGGGGCCATAAAGCGAGCGGTTAGATTATTTAAAACCGTTTGTGGCTTATTGAATAATAAGTAAAAAAAATGGTACGGTAGCCGACCAATTAATAGTTAAATTTGTCAATTGAAACCTGAGCCGAAAGTGTGTTTGTTACGTTGTCTTTCCTACACGTAATAACAGAGCTACCATTTTTAACACAGTTTTATTACAAGTTAGTAATAAATAAATTGTATAGTTGTATTGGACGGCAAGTACTATTGCCTACTTTGTATCTGGAAATAGTTCAAAAATTGTGAAATACTCGTGTTGCATATGAAATAATTCTTTTTTGTACCCGGCTGCCTTTTTCATAGCCCACAACAAAACCCCTAACAATTTTGGCCACTTGTTCAAATCATAACGTTGTGATACGAATCACTATTAACAGAATATAATTTATTTTATATCAACTTGCTATCGAGAACGAGGGATTGGTGATTTTGATCAAAGATTTTGCACAATTTTTTTTATTTATAATCAAAAATTTTGAACAAAATCGTTGATCAAAACCACCAATCCCTCTTTTGAATGGCGGTGTTATAAGCACATCAATTATTTAAAGATAAATGTTAAGAAGAAATAATATTTTTGGCAACTATATTTTATTAAATTTTATTATAATATCAATATGATAAGTAATAATTTCTTATATAATTATTTCTTCATTTAGAAAACCGGCCAAGTATGAACAAATAAAAAAGTAACAAGTTGCAAACACAAATCATTTTTAAGTTATTATAATTATAAAAAAGGTTATTTTTATAATTATAACAGTTCTTAATCATCAAAAGAAAAAAGTAAATTTGGTGTGTTTGTAATACATAGTTTCTTCATATTCTCTAATATTGTCAAATGAAATCGATTTGCTTAGGCATGTATAAAGTGTTTTATGTGTTTAATGCAATCGACCGCGGTGTAATTTTCCAACTTACTAATCATACAAAATTGACGTAAAGTGGGGTGCGATCCTTTATTATACGGGGACATACGTAACACAATCCCCATCATTGTTACCCCACGCTTACTCGCACAATTTGTACTTGCTTACGAAATTCACGCACCTGTGAATCGAGGAAGAATTGCGCTTTTACTAACCGAATGATTACAATCATAATAAACAAATTATATTAATGTTTTTATGTAGATCGATTTATTTATTTATAACTTTTCGAAACGATTTTCGGATTTAGATAAATGTTGGTTTCGACACACAGACGAGTGAACGTTAAATTGGTGCGGGGACTGTTTTCATGGACCATGCATATCATTGTTGGAATAATGCCACACGGAAAATATACGATACTATTAAAAAGGCACAAAGCAAACCGTTAGAGGCATGTAAGTTTACGTGCCACACGCGGGTACTGCCTTGTAATTGTGATCTACCGCTCCCCCGGGAGCACCGGTAGTGCCGCCTGCATCTAATACGCTACCCCTGGACTCGCCACCGAAAAATTGTTAGCGAAAGACATACGACCTGTTTCTTTAGTGAGATAGATAGCCTCTGGAATATAGACAATTGATTTAGTTACGCTCGCAAGTTAATTTGTGTAATGTAACCCATAAATTCTCTTAAAGATTGCACGAACGTATTCCTAGCGAATATTGTAAAATAATCGTAATTATTTTACTTGAGGTATTTAACTTCCATTGCTATTTCGCTCAAATTACTGAATGACATATACATTGAGTACGTATAAATGATATTGTTATATGTATAAACTTTAGCATAATAAGATATTCCGTTTTTTTAACAGAAAAATAATGAACACATTGCATAGCTCCTGCATATGGCAATTCAAAATACTCATTTTCTCTTCAAAGCCGGTCAACAGCATAAGCATATTGGTAAAACACTCGCAACCAATCAACGTCACAACAGACTCCCCCTCCTATTGAAAAAAAAAGTGTTTGCACTCGTAAAGAATGAGTGCAAATCTGTACAAAGATGATTGTTTATGTTGCCATATCGTCCCCGAGTACGGCTATTGTTGCCACCCCTGCTTTATTTACAATAAAATGTATGATTTAACATGAATGCAAAAGTTAATTCAGCGAGCGACAATAATGATCGCGTCACTCCCCCTAGCTTTAGTAATCCTCTTAATCGCTATATTTTTGACAGTACGATAAAAAAGAATTTCAAAAAGCCTTTCTTCCCACAGATGGGCCACCATGGAATGGAAGGACTTGATATGCTTGATCCGTTAACTTCATCTTCGATGACCACCTTGGCACCGATGGGTGAAGCAGCGCCTCCACACCACCAGCTCCATGGATACGGAGCGATGAACCACGTAATGAATCATCATCATCATGCCAGCGGCCTAGCCCACGCTCCACCGGCGCATTTAGGTCACCCTGCGGCTGCTCTTCACCCGGATACTGACACCGACCCACGCGAGTTAGAAGCCTTCGCGGAGCGATTCAAACAACGCAGAATCAAACTAGGTGTTACGCAAGCGGACGTCGGAAAAGCACTTGCAAATCTTAAATTGCCCGGTGTCGGGGCTCTTTCTCAAAGCACGATTTGCCGATTCGAGAGTCTAACCCTGAGCCATAACAATATGATAGCTTTGAAGCCAATTCTGCAGGCGTGGCTAGAAGAGGCGGAAGCGCAGGCGAAGAACAAAAGACGCGATCCGGACGCACCGAGCGTGCTGCCAGCTGGCGAGAAAAAGAGAAAGAGAACTTCGATAGCGGCCCCTGAGAAAAGGAGTCTGGAGGCGTACTTTGCGGTGCAGCCTCGGCCATCGGGCGAGAAGATTGCCGCCATCGCTGAGAAGTTAGATTTGAAAAAGAACGTTGTTCGGGTATGGTTCTGCAATCAGCGACAGAAGCAGAAACGAATGAAGTTCGCGGCGCAACACTGACCGGCGGGGGGCGGCACGGCTCTGTTGTACCCCGGTGCTGGGTACGGGTACTGAGCCGTCGGCCGCTGCCGTCACGGCCTTCACTAAGAGGGCCCTTGCATAGTATGGGCGCTTGAGCGCCCAAGACAACGTTTCATGAGCAATAATAAGTATTTGTTTTATTGTCATTTTTTCATCACTCCTTCTTGAATCGATCGCAATCTAATACTAATGTAGAATAAAGTTAGGTCGCGAGCCGATTTTCATTTCTCGTAACGATGGCCTCACCTTATTTTCCGAAGTAACAGGGTATATAATAAACATTATATACACATCAATACGATGAATAAAAATCGTTTCGTGCTATTAGATCGTTTTGTTGTTTCGCGTTACATTTGTGTGTAATTGAGCATTAAAATATACATGGAAATAAAAAAATCAGGATTTTTAAGAGAATGTGCCTTGCAAATATTCAATATTCTGTGTTAAATGTTAGTAACCTGGACGTAGCAAATTGTAAGCATCAAGTAGATGCAGAAGAGTGAGAATTGTTCGGTGTCCGATTGAAGCATACATCGAAATTTCGCGGCAGTTTGTAAGTAGATTAGGATTGAACGATGGGGGATTTGTTATACAGCTTGGAACTATGAAAGGGAACTATGAAAATATAATATTTTCTATAATTCATTCATTTTTATAAATTCCTCTACAAGGCTTAATAGCTTTGTCCTAATCTACCGACAAGCACCTTTAAAAGATATAAATTTGTTGGGTTAATTTTTTGAAAGTGTACAAAATAATTGTAAGTATAATATTTCTGGCATAAGTTGTAGATAGGTAGCTACGCTCTAGTATTCTATGACGTTATTATTTTTAGTGATCTGTTTTAGTTTTCGAAAAGGTTATTTAATATTCACAAATGGCACAATTTTAGATTAAGAGGGTTCTTAGCAACTTTTAGCCAAAATAGCATTTAAATCGTTGTACATAAGTCACATTTCTATTAAAAACTAGAAGTTAGTCAAACTATAGTTACTAAATCGAATGGAATTAGTACAACTTGATAGACTTCATGAGAACCACTTTTGATTTTGTGAATATACTTCTCAATTAGAAAGCTACACTCGTTTTTAAAATTACGCTTTACGATATGACTTAATTTTGTTTCATATATAAACAATTTCGTTAAGATCCTAATTCTCATTACAAACACGATGTTGTTAATAGAACTTAAAGGATTAAATAAAAAAGAATTAAAAATAAATAATATTTTTAAAAAGGTATTTTGTAAATATAGTACACATGTAAGGTAAGTAATAAAAACGTGCAATTTAGACCTCGGTAATAATAATTAACTATAACTAATTGATAGGAATTTATTGAGTAATAAAAAAAGATTCGTACCAAAAATAACCTATAGGAAAAATCTAGTCACTGCTTGAATTATTTGTTATAAAATTTTATTTATTTTTATATTAACTATTAAGTATTGTATGTATTGTTTTGTAGAACTTCAAGTTGTTGATTTATACTTGAAAAAGCTACTTCTGAATATAATAAAGCAGCATGTTAAATTGTTTGAAATATACCATTTAAACTGACTCATTTATGGATATGTTGATTTTACGACAATTAACCGAGTAATTACTATATTTACAGTGTTAATTTTGATATTATTATTCTTTTGTCAGAAAATCTATATTCAGAAGTTCGATTGGGTCAGATTTTTTATACACACTAATCAATGCAACATGTTTTTACTATAGAACGCACATATCAGAAACACCAATAACATGTTGTTTATAAATTTTAGAAAATTATTTTTAAGGTCAATATCAATTTAGCGTACAATTAAAGACAATCAATTACCAAGAAATGAAATTACGGCAAGTATGCATGAGACTGACACTGATGTATTTTATTTCGAACAGAAAAGCTGAATTTTTGAACAGTAGAATTGATTAAAAGTCATTCCATGACTCGCTTTCGTAGATTATAGTTATCTAAATATTGTTTAAAGCTAAGAAGCATTAAAATGTCTGACTATCTTTATAAGAATGTAATGTCTAAAAACAATCCATACATGTTTTTTTTTTATTCGAAACTTACATTGAAAAATACTTCGGTAACATTGGTGCTGTAGTAAAAAAACTGAATTTGCAAACATTTTTGCTTTCTTTCGAAATCGTCCTATAGCGCCATGTGATTTTATAATTTAGCACATCTTTCCTACAGGTATGATCAATTATAACGTAAAAAACTTATAGTTGTAACTTATAATGAGAAATGACTAAGCCTTGATAAAATAAACAGACCTATCTCATTTCGTTTACAAAAGGAAACATTAATTTATGACACCCTTAAATGAGTGGTTGAACAAAGACGATCCAATAATTCCAATCGGGTTTATTTATGGAACCGATTGTACTTTTGGAAGGTGCCGTATGTTATTGAAAGCTTTGTGATTTTAAATTATAGTAATGTTAACGGACAGTTCTAGTTTGCACAAATTATAATTTGACCCGTAACCTGTAAATAATAAACCGAATTCAGCCGATGTAATCGTTATTACTTACATGCGATAAGTTCACGAAATCAGTGCTAATTTTAAGTAGCCATTAGTAGTTTCTCTTGCAATTTATTAATTCTTAATTGTATTATTATTATTATCATTATAAAAAAGATGAAACTTATTTCAAAAACAATAAACAATAAATTGATGATAGACATATTAGAATGTTTGTTGTTTTATTGTCCCGATTAATATAATAGTAGACTCAAGTAAGTAGCGAGAGTATAATAATAAAGGCAAGCTAACAAAAATCAAAATAAAGAAAAAATAACCAGGAGTCAAAATAATTTTATTTAATAATATTATATTATGTACACTTTCACGGTGGTAGAGCCACGCAGCTGTTCCCGCTGCTGAATGGGCCGGCTCG
>DWHO01000247.1:0-22859 GCA_018247575.1 Eurytides lysithous rurik | reverse complement strand
GCTATAACGTCTATAATGTATATAAGTCGCTCGATATTTAATAGATTGCAATATGACAGCACCATAAGATACCGCCAATAAATATTCATAGTCCTTTCACCGACAATTTATAATTAAATTTCCCGCAATAAAAACTTAGAAACAAGTTTTGAATTAGACTAATTCCTTCCGTCGTAATAATTAAAAGGTCAATTTCTCATCGTTGTTAACGACGCAAAAAAGGAGTTTAATTAAAAATATATTATAAATCTGTAACTAATCCATCTATTCCATAAATATGTTAATGCTTTTCGTGTAAGTAAGATAATAATTATGGCAATTAATATATCAATAACTAATCAAATTATATGGCATTTGTTTAAACCATAAAGGTCATGTTCAATATTTTTTGTATCAAATGAAATGAAAATCTTAATACATTAATTACGATTTGATCGCTTATAGACCAATTTTTTTAACCTTCTAGGTTATTTTCGCAACTTTGCTTACGTAGATTTTGCTTTGTATAATTTTTCCTTTTTGCACAGAGATTTTTTTCTAAGATTAGAATAAACTTCTTTTTGTTACCAATTACCAAACTATACCTATGTCAAAAATCTTTTGTTTGAGCTAGTAACTTCTTGGCCTAATTGACTATGATAGGGATGTAAGATGGATTTATTTACCATTCTTACATTCTAAATATGTACACATGAACATTAATTTAGTATATAAATATGTTTAATCAACGTGTTAATTAAAATATTGAGAGTATCTTTAAATTATACGCCATACAGGCAAAACTTAGAGAACTTACATCTTTTTACACCTTTATTGTGCCTAATTTTACAAATATTATATATAAGTAAAATAAATAAATAAATCCACAATCTTTTTTTATACAAACTTACTATTGTTAGGCTCAAGTCGTAACGGTGTGAACGGATGGCAAGTAATGGTGGTTTTACGTTGACTGAATTGAATCAAACTAGAGTGACTCAGAAAAGCTAATAACCAAAGAGTATTGGACTTGTGTTATTCAAAATGCTCTATGGCACTATGATTTAATACGCAAATGTGTAATTTACCATCAAATACACGATTTTCTCAAAAACTCCTAATTTCATTAACACGAACAACACTTTTGTTTTATTTAATACATATTTTAATCAAAAAATTTTACTAGTTTCAACTCAAAAAGATCCGATCCAATCATACTTTCTGTCGTGTATGTTTATTACATGCGTGGTGTACCGTAAAAATTTTGAAGCCTCTGCTCTCTGTGTTTTTATACTTAATTTTAAATAATTAAGAATTATAAAAATAATATTAAGAGGTTGTGTGAGAACAATCGAGAGGCCATGTTTCAGCGATGTTGGTGCGTCTTGATCATCCGTTATTGTTTAGTCCGTAATATTTGATGATGTTTATGACATATAATGTATAAACACCAAACAATATAACCATAATATTTATTACGATTTCGTACGTCCATTACATGTCCACAGAGACAAGTCTACAAAGAATAAAGAAATGTTGACTATGGAAAGCGATTGTTTCACAGAATAGATATGGTACTGACCTTGGATTATATATTCACGAATGTTATTTTGTACATTCTTTACTGATTTGGTACACCTCAACCAAAACTTGTTTGCTGCGTAATTTGCTTCCAATATTTTTATTAACTAAAGCACTAGAAAATATAAAAACTTCAATCGTTGAAATAAGTCTGTGTAGTATATACTGTTGACTTTTTTGTGTTTTCTATTCATTGTACTATTGTAACATTAAAATAAATCTACTTCATAAAGACTACTTGGTATTTTACTATAGATGACAGATTATTCAAATTTATTTATTCGAGAAGATTATTTTCAATTTTAAAAATTTTGGTTCATTGTAAAATTTATCTTGTTTATTGTGAGAATTGTGTCTGTTATGACTAGTACTTGTATAACACTTGAATTGTCTTTACGTATTACTATTATTTCATGTTACCTCTTATTTTTATGTGCACTTAATAGTAATTCTTCTTTTTATTGGCGTTATATTCGCTTAGGTACATTATTTGTAGCTAATTAATTAACTAAAATCCACCTCTTAATTCTTAATCATTTTATATATACGAAAGATTTTTTTCAGATCATGACACTATAAAACTGAATATACCTTAAATCTACGAATATCTGTCGATATATTAATTTTACCTAATAGCAATAGATAATAAAAGCTATGAATTAAAATTACTTTTTTACTAAAAAGCCTTTTATCTTAATAACATACATCATGATTTCAAAAAGTAATTTTCGTTGCTAATATACAAAATACACAATTTATAAAATTTTCCTTTTTTTATGTATCCTATTGTAATAACGAATCAAGTAAATTCTACTGTAAATCTACATATTGTCAATTATACATTATTAGTCGCGCCTTTCATAGACTCATTTAAATTAATGTTTATTGAGTCTGGAAACGAAAACTACGTAACAAAAAGTAATATTGAAAATAACTATTGATTTATTGGAAAAAAGCTGCTTGCAAGAGGTCAGCTCCGAAAAATATAGACAAAAGCCGATTAAACGCAGATCATTACAGAGACGCAGTGTAAAAAAAAATTAAAGAGTAATGTTTATAAATGTCAAGGTAGGCCATATCTTAACTGGGAATCTACAAATACACGGGTTATTAGCACAATACCAACTGCTCGCGCCGTCTGCATGTAGGCTCTCGAATTCCGCGCCGCCATTTTGAATACCGCAGTGACGTCACGCGGCTGGGCGCGGGCGAGTCAGCGCCTGAGCACCGCCGCTGACATTTGAGTCGCACACGCATTCGAAAGAGGCAACGCCTCCGCGCCTCCAAAATGCAATTCCGTCGCGTTTTCTATCGTATACGTACAAAAATTTAACGCGACCCCGCATTTATAACAGTCTCTCTGTTCTTCGCCTTGAATAAGAACAGTCGAGCTGCTCTGTGTCGAGGTACTATACGTTCTATGGTGTGGTGTGTGTTTCTTCCGAAAGTGTTGTTGTTGTGATTTCTTTCCGACACACGTCAGAACGGTGCCCTAGATAGCTGTTGTCGGAGTTAACCCGAGCCTCCGTAGGTCCGCTCGCCCCCAATAAGTGAGTGTTTTTTTACATATCTAATTACTGCATCCAACTCTAAATATTTTTATTTTACACAAATATATCTAAGACACGTCACGACCTATATTCTACGAATTGAAATCCATTTAGTTACCAATATTGGCGTTCACCAATCGTCACACTTTTTTCTTATAAAGGCATATGTTCTTTTTGCGTGTAAATATCATGTCTTATGTCATGACAGTTCTGTACAGTTGCACTCAATGCAATATTTGACACCACTTTGATCTAGAAGGAAGGTGCTGATTGACATAATGATAATTATGTAAATTATCATCGCCACTCACCGCGATTGGAATGTCAAATGACTGTCTAATTTATGTATAATAACCACCCACAACTCACATTAATAAACTACCTTGAATCGCCTCGCCATTTTATAATTTTGATTTCTTTTCAAATAAATCTCAAAAATACCTTGAACAAAGGACAGTTTCTTAAAGTTTTAGTGTAGTTGCCTAACCAACATTGTAAATTTATTAGATAAATATATATACTTTTGGTATATTGTAACACCGACTTCATTGGCCTTCATTTCAATTCATGGAAGGGAGAAGATAAATTAAAATGATCCATTTTTACCATATTTAATTTCAACATGTCTGTTGAAAAAAGAATGTGTTGTTGTACCTATCTTTATATTCCCCATCATTCAACTCCTCTTTTATTTTTTTTTCCAAAACGCAACCATGGAGACATCCTGAATTAAACCCACTGTTTCGCATCACCGCCTACAAACAAAGCAGTAACGTTCGTTGAACTCTTTTGTAAGGACTCCCCCCATTTAATTTTTATGAAACTTAAAAGCGGAAAACCTTCGAGCTTTTGAGTCCTTTAACCACCGTATCCCAATTCCGCTCCATCTATCATAACGGATATTAACTTTTTACCGAACAGAATATCGTTCTGTATCGTTCTGCACGCTCGATGTTGCGTGACTAGTGTAGAGCGGTGCAGCAAAAAACGCTATACGAAGCGGCTAATCGCACTGTGCCATATCTCTGAAGATGTTACGTCGTCCGTTGTATTACATTTGCAATAAAATGTAGATAACAAAAAAACTATAATTTCTCCCAGGCGATGTAACCATTATGCGAGGAAATGGCAAGCATTCAAGATGTTAGTTATTACTATAACTCGATATCTACAATAGCTACAATACGTCTGCCCTTTTTACTGAATTTAGTCTAGTTAAGACGTGCAAGTAGGGAGCCTGATAGTGAACATCCTTGCCCATTACTGAATTACTTTGTTGCATCACTACGTATTTCGAGCTGCTTGGCCCGGAGTTCGTCAATGTAATATGTGAGATGGTACAAAATTTGTTTTGGTATAATTTCCGTTCCTACTTGAACACAGTAATGCTTGCAAAGTATCGCTAGATAACAGATTAATTGATAATACAAAACTTTAGGTTTTGTATTATCAATTGTTAATAGCATCACAGTTTCGAGAGTGACTTCTCAGCTCTAACCTGTCTTAGCGCAACAGGTAAGCTCATGTATACAGTTAATATTCATACTACATAAGCACCTTTTTATTCATTCGATGTATAAGTTTCTCCGTTACCACATCAATATGTTTTGAAAAACAACAAAAATTGTCCTCAATTTATAATCACCGTTATCACATTATCTCTAAGAAACTGGGCCTTTGGTATAGTGGTTAGTGCTCCTGACTGCATCACCAAAGATCGTGGGTTCGATTCCCACCCAGGACAAAATATTTGTGCGTTGAGCATAGGTATTTGTTCTGTGTCTGGGTGTCAATTATCTATATTAGTAGTAGTAGTAATATATCAGTTGTCTGATTACAATAGGACAGGCTCTGCCTAGTCTCGGATCAGATGGCAATGTATGAGATGTCCCTCGACATTCATATTATTATAAACATAAGTTATATTTAAAATGTACTTCTTTTGACTGTTAAGATATTAATAGTTTCACCGTATAAAATCGAAGGAGACAAATTGGATTTTTTTTTTATAAATTCGGCCATCTGCCGGTTAGAAATAAATATGCAATAGTCAACGAATTCTCACTTTTCATGCTCACTTTCGATTATACTGTCGATTTATGCATATTGATGTTAATTTGCATCAAACACTTGATGAGTCATGTTAGATTTATAAATCTTCTTGTTTCTCATTTCTTAGTGTCAGAGATTCGTCTTTTTAATAAATTTACGCTTACATAATATTAACAAAATTAGTTTGTTATTAGACTAGGAAACTGCACCTATTTTATGACTCCGAATCAGCGAAAGTGTTAAGCGTCTTGTTCAAGGAAATAACACAGAATACCGTATGCTTTCATAACTTGAATATTCAAACGTGTTTTGTAGAAAACGTACACTTTCCTATTACGTAAAGTCGTCGAGTAGTAAAAATAAACAGCAATGGTCGGCGGTTTTTGTGCTGTCAGTCCAAATGCAGTTAAATACCACAGCCTCACAAAGTATAGTAGAAATCTTTTTAACTGTCCGACGCAAAATAAGAGTTTTTTTTTTTAAATCAACATATCGTAATACGTAATATCGTAGCTCCTATATTATTAAAATATACAAATGAACAATACAAATATTGATGTACTGAAACGAGTAATTTAAAACTCCTAATTTCTACCCCGTACTTAACACCCACAGAGATGGTATGCTCCTATATGATGAGCCGGCTCGAACCGGATAAGTACCACGACTTCGCAGAAAATCAGCGTAAAGTGGAAGTGTTTATGCTTCTGCGTTTCGTCCAGTGAGTGAGGTGGCCGGGGGCCCATCCGCCTCCCTTTCTTTCTTCCCTCTCTCACTCCCCTTTTTATCTCTTTCTCCATCCCCGATCCCCCCCCCCCATATTGCTCCTCCTCTTTCCTCCTTCTCACTCATTCTCCCTCCCCCTTTAAAAAAATTCCCCTCCATAAAGGCTGGCAACACATTTGCTAGTTCTATAATGCTGCAAATTTCCATGGTAGGTGGTTATCATTTACCATCAGATGAGCCACCTGCTCATTTGTCAGCCTAAACCATAAAGAAAATATCCTGTATAGTTTAGCTGGAAATTGCGCCATCCAAGGCGAATCACAGTAACGGTCACATTATAGTAGTGTGTTAACTAAGACTAACTACTGGACGTAAGAGTAACTAACAACGAAGTAGTAAAACGCTGAGCGAACTCTTCACTGTCCCTGATAAAATTCATAATAAAATTTGAATAAAATAAAATAAATAATACACTTCACCAATCATCTTTATGGTGTTTAGTGGTTCTGTACCTACGGTAATTTGGCTTATTCCCGCAATCAAAGCCTATATAATTATTGTCCCTAACAGAAACCATCATTTAATGGGTACTGTAGATGGTCAACAATTTAACCGACATTTTCCAACTCCTGGCACCAAAAAGTAAATGATACATTAAATTGTAAGTACTTAGCAGTTTTTTACAGCAGCTGCATTATACTACAACGTCAACAAGTTTTTAACGTATCAGCTCGTTTTGTTCATAAAGATGCCATTGCAACTGTATTTACGATTGCAAACAGGATTGTCCCTCAAAAAAATCTTATAGTCTATTAAAAGAATAACTCATTTTGTTTTGTAGAAGACAATAACCTATTGTAGAAATATTTTGACAGTCAAATAACAACGATCCTTTTTCAACGTTACCTGTATATATATGTACATTTAAACATAGAAGTATTCGCACACACATAAATAACAGAAGGTAATCCATAATTTAAACTCGAAATGTCTATCGTTAAAAAAATAATTTAAAACAAGTGTGTTCACTAATGTGGAATTAGTGTAACGTAGGTTCTTTAGTAAATCAAGCGAGTAATACTTTTACGAGAGCTGTTATAAACTCACGTAGAACACCTGCAAGAAACAGGTTAAAAACTGCATTGCGTCAGCTTTCGAAACACTACGGAAAAACGAGTTTTAAAGCTGCCATCTATTCTAGCATTTGCTTTGAAAAATCGCACCGTAAATTTTCAAAAATTTATCTACACATCTAATCTATTTTTTGGGAGATTTCCAAAGCTGGAAAATTTTATTTCCAATCTATTTTTAATTGAAGTAATAGAAATTTGGTTTGCAATAAATATGTTTTTTAAATATTCTTACGAAAATGTTTCCTTTTTCTATATATATATTTTTACGAACTAAACTTTTTGATTATTAAATTATTACTACTCAATTGTCGCCATACGATCAAAAATTCTGAACACACAGTTCTCTTTTCTCTCTTTATACGAGATCTAACCATATCGCTCAATAATTACATCAATGTGCATACATTACATAATATAAAATTATTTACTGAATGATTATACTTGTATATCGATATCGAGTGTCAGCTTGGATTACTTCTGTAAGTTTATATTTACAATGCTATAATCTTATTCTCATATTACTGTTTGTTTTATGTAACAATTGCGATGTTTCCTTGATTGTAAATGATCTTTGCATAACAGTTCCGTGAAACGGAGTGACGCTATAGATTTAATGATAATATCAAAACTGATCGCAATGATCAGTATTATTGAAGTATTCAGATTTATTCCTGTTTTTGGGATGGGGTTAAACATCTTAAACACGTTTAAAATATACGAAGTACAACAATAGGCAATGGGGCTGCGAATAAACCATCTCTATCTTTTTAACAAAAGAGATTATTACCCAGCAGTAGGACTGTTATTTTATTAAAAAGAAAATCATAAAAAATAAGTCTTCCTATTATTGTCTTTTTATTATTTCATTACAATGAATTTACTTTTACTTTACCAGAGGAAAGCCTTCGGCCATTTTATTGTTAGCTAATAGTTACTGAAACACTCTCAAATTTGACATGGTCTCCATGTAAGTCGCATCTGAAAAACAAACTATTAAATCAGAATTAAAATAGTCTTTCTCACTAAATTTAAATCATACTACTTTAAATAACAAAGTTAAGTTAAACAAAATAATACCATATTTCATCCATATTGCACGTACAAAATATTTTCTCCTATCAAAATGTACTTGCTTATAAATTTACTATAAAATACTCTTAACAAAAACATCTTGGTACCACCCCTATATGGAAACAGAGCAAAGAAGATAGCGCATAGGCTAGTTATATACTGTTCAAAAGATAAAAAAGACGGTTTGTATTTGCTTTTTTTATTACGAATCGCGATTTCATAGCTCATGCGTCTCAGGTGAATGGTGCGAATAGTTGTGCAGAAAACATAGGTCATATTAAACATTGTGAAAGTAATTGTCAGACTTGTGAGGCCTTATCAAGGGATTAATGGAGGCCGTCCGGGGCAAGTCACGCATTGCGGGACAACATACAGAGAGAATAAATTGAACAAGCATCTAATGCTTTAGATATTTAAATTGGACAAATTCTATATACCAGCGACATTTTTAACGAGCAAAAATCCGAATTTAAAAATTTAAAAAAGTATTAAATTCGAAGCGCGATCGAATCGATCGAAGAATTAATCGATTTGGAGCAATGTGAGCACGTTGTTTTCTCAAAATTTTGTGTAGTTAAGAACAATGGTGTCGTCTTATTTCCGTTCTCTAAATTTTTTCCACATACACTGTCCCTAGACTCTACACAGGATTCTTTTAGTATATAAAAGTGTTTAAAACTACCAGCTACTTGTATATAAATCAATAACAGTTTTAATATTATTATTAGCGCTAATAGATAGCTTAACGAACATTTACTATTGTTTTTTTTTTTGTAAAACCTATGTGTAATGACTATTTACCTTCTTATAAACACTTTACCGTGTCTCTTATTTTAAGTATTTCTCACAGTAACCTGTATGCCTTACGTGCGCTTTCTTAGAAAAGACATTCAAAGGTTGGTTTAGTGAAAGCTGCAATGTAAAAGTAAAAAAAACTTTTGTATACCACAAAGAAATTTCTCTAAAGTTATTTCATATAAACGTTGTTACAACTGAGCGGCGAGTAAGGTAGAAAAATAGCATATATGACGCTAAAACAAGAAATTTAAATGTATCTGAATAAAAGTGTTAGGTTACTAGCAAAAAATAACAGAATTCCAAACTCTAACATGGGTTGCATTTATTTTCAGATATACTATTCGAGATCACTATTTTGATAAAAACAAATAGTAACTTTTATGTTGTTTTATAAATTAAAATTTAACGAGTATTAGATTACGTGCTTATTTTTACTATCTTCCATGCATCTCAGAGTTCGAAATGTTGTCTGAATATTTAACTAAAAACTTGTGAGTGCTAAAACAATTGCTTGCAAAAAAACTGATTTTTGAATAATCTTAACCGAATATGTAATTCTTATGATTATCTATCGTAAGAAACAACAATATTGACTGTGTGTTTTTTTACGATGTAATGAAATGCACGGAATGGGACATAACAAAAAACATAAAACGAAATCAAAATCCACGCAAGCAAAACCGTGTATAACACCCGAAGTGAAATACCACGTAAACGTTACAAGAGTGGAACGGAAATTCCTCAGTGGAATTACCATTTGACCGTTAGCGAATTTTCGAGCCGTTTAAAGATTTCAAAATTAGTCGGAAAGCGTAGCCATATAAAACCACGTGCATAAGATTATAGCACGAACGGATACACTTAGAACAATCACGGATGTAGGTGAATGTGTGCTTACCGTCCGTAATTAAATGGACAATCGTTGCACGCGCTCTTGAAAAACTCGACTTAACAGTCACTAGCGTAACGTACTGAATCCCATTTGTTTTTTTTACTCAATGGGCGTAATTATCAAATAAAATATCTTTAATGGCTTTTATACGTTTTTGAACGAATGGAAATTCCTGACGTTGGGAACTACACTACTACAACACCAAAAGTCATGGGATGGGAAGCATGTGCCAATTTGTATGGTCAAAGTAAATCCAAGCTGTCGCCCGCTTTTTGTTATACATCTTTGGTTCGTTTTGCCGAACAAAGCCAAGGATTAAACGTGGTATTTATATATGTTAATCAGTTCTTGACGCATGACATAATTGTATTTATATGTATTTATGTATGTATGTCATCGACAGTGATCTAGTTCAATCCTATCCAAATTAATTTAATATTTAACAATGTGAAATTTAGCTCTAAAATTACTTTTTTTATATAAAATATTAATGTATATTAAAAAGTGACATATACATGCACATCAAAGTTACACGTTATAGAAATTCTAGTTTTTCTTTTTCGATTAAATTGAAAATATTTCTTTTACCAAAATGACATCGCATATTTTGTTTCGCATCATTGTTTGTCCAAATTCAATCCACAGTTAATTGAAGTTCATGTATGTACTAATTTTGGTTAAATTGTTTAACATGAAATCATAACTAACAGTACCACAGTGTGAGGATATGAGAGGACCAACTAATTCTACGTAGTTCTTGTATATATAAGATAGAATTAAAGATATACAATAAGTCAGTGTACACATACAGTAAGCAGTTCTTCGTAGCTTATATTATATTGTATTTCTACTGATGTTCTACAGAATACACCGGTGTCCTATAGAGTGACAACCATGTTACTACAAAGCATTTTGCGAACTATGTTGATGCATTCAAAAGAACTATATAAAGCTTAATTTGGACACCAAACTCATAAAAATACTGGTATTATTAACAAGTTGGGTAGGCCTTACGGTTGCTCTGCATTATGGCATGTCTGAAATGTTCACATTTCAGACATGTGATGTCGATGTCAATGCTTCTTCTAGCACGCTGTAGTGTTCCTGCACTAGGAGACTATATACTTAGTCAATCTTCCTGTGACTTATAATAGCTACAACGTAAACTATGGTCCGATCCCCGATTGAAACCTCCTTCCTCCTCGTCCTTCCTCCTTCTCGTCCCCTCGATAGGTGACTGATACTCAAATTAATATGCCAAGCTGAAATGACATCAGAACTGTCTTCTTTTCTTAATTCCAGCAAAGCCTTAACTGTACTACAAATAAAAAAAGCTTACTAATAACAAATTAACAGGATGTTTCGAAGAATAGATATAGATACATTGCTACTATTCTTCGAAACATCCTGTTTATCAAATCTGTAAACATACAGAAACAGATAAAAACACGAGATGTGACAAAACTCAAAAGGATTAGAACGCGGAACGCTGAAACGCACGAGTGTCGATGGTTTTATGACATACATAAATCGCAAAACCAAAAAACCGTTCGATCACTGTTTTTGGAGTATAGACCACCTTTTAAATGTAGCGTAGATGGTAATGGTTGAGCTACTGAGTAGCCAGTCCAGCAGTGAATAGAAAAGGAATACAAACGATAATGAGAAAAAATATAAAAAAAAAGAAACCGATAATTTATAAGCGTTCCAAATTAGGTGTCTATTTCGTAAAAAACTCGAATATATAATTAATTATCGCTATCGATGCTGGTTATTTAATAATTTTGCATTAATCGGTGTTTAGTAGAACAATGAACGGTATCGGCCTGCGATCGATCGTTAGCGGAACGAGTTCCGTCAAGCAATGAGATTTCGCGATACCTGGATTATCGGCGCCCGCGATTACTTTCGATTCGTTAACATTGCGTAACAACATGCTATAATCTCTGCAGTGCTTATGACCGCCTGGTACTCTTCGAATCACTTTCTTTTCTATTATTTTTTTTTATTAAGAGCACACAAAGAGATATATAGAAACGTATACACATGAAAAAGTTTTATTTCATATCGAAATTTGACATGACAATAAATGCTTAACATGATGATTGATATTAGTATAAATATTAATTGGTAATAAAATTAAATCGTACTTAAATTAGTCGATTAGTCTCAACTACGCAAAAAAAAACAATAACAGAATGTCATTTGTATACTCTGAATGTACATAGACTTTTTAACAGGAATATTAATATAGTATAGATTTTTTTTTAATTTTCTACCTTACTACTTTATTTAGTTTTGTTTATAAACTCTCTCTAACATATCTGAGGTTCGACCAATGCATTAACAAATGTACCAAAAATATAATGAACAAAAAAATGTTTCAAAGTTTTCAAATGAATATTTTAAGGCCGAGAATATTTTAGTTATAGATTCTAAAACACGCCCATAAGCTCTCGAAAATTTACATATTGTTAAAAAAGCTTGTTTTAGAATGAGACCTCATTTCCTTATTTGTTATTTAATGACTGAGATTTATTCGAGACAACGATGACCTCTTGTTTTCTTACGTCGAATTTTATTATTAATATTCAATTAGCATGAGTCGTAGTAACTTATTAATAAGGGAATAATGATGTTTTAAAAGTAACAGCAAATTTTTGCGTTTAAGTTTTTATATTTAGGAAAGTGTCGAATACTAAACATAATGGCATTTGTTATAAATGCATTAAACTTGAATAGATAATACTTTCATTGTTAACCTATACACGATAATTCGAAAAACATCGGCAGCGACAAACCTCCAGATACTATCCATATCACCTGGATGGCTGGCAATCCACCACTGTGCGCTTTTCCCGGATTTTTTTCCCAGGCAACACTGACCTGTGGAATCGGTTGTCGCCAGTAGTATTTGTGGACCGCTACGACCTTGGGATCTTCAAGAAGAGAGCATACTCCCATCTCAAAGGCCAGCAACGAATTTAAAAGTCCCTTGATGTTGCAGATATCCTTGGGCGGTGGCTTTCGCTTACCATCAGCTGAGCCACTTGCTAATTTGCCTTCTAATCCGAATTTAAAAAATCGTTATAATTTTAGAATTAGAAATATTGTCAAAAAAGAAAAATGAAATGGTTATAAAAATAGACGAGTAATCGTAATTAAGATCTTTCTTAAAATTCAATGAACTGCGGACGAATTTTGACCACCAGATATTTAGGTTAATCAATTAAGTTTACGTAATTAATTTTAGTAATATATTGCGTGCCAAAATAATTTTCCATATTTGACTGACAAGTTTGGAATCGGTTTCAACTTAATCTATTAGGGTAATTGCTCGTGACTAAATAGATTAAGACACTGATGTTAGAAACTTTACGAAGCAACTTAATGATACGTAATTTTTATACAATAGTTCCTGTTGTAACATAACCGATTTGCCAGTTGATTAAATTCACATTTTATATGTTGAAACGTTAAATCTGATCTCAATAAATATTTATATATGGTAGCTTCGTTATTTTTTAAGAAGTTCTTTATACAAATTTTTATTTACATTCTGCGTTATCGTCAAATTTCTTGACGACGGCATAAAAAAGCAATAATTTGTATTTTCGTAAATTAATTTCTAAAACTTAAATTTGTTGTGTTCTGTTCAAAAAGACATAATGAGTCAGTAAATACGGCAAAAAAACAATGCTTCTTTTAGAATGGCTTGCTTTTAGACTACAAGAATTTATCGACATCGAAATACACGATGATTATATTAATTTAAAAATTAAAAGTAAATCAAATAAAGAAATAGTGTCATATACTTACATTAACATACGATGCAACTGGAAAAGATTACAGCAAAATACTAAATGATTTGAAACCCAAAGGGGGTTTCCTTTAGTATTTTATTTAAATTAACATCGATTTTGTCAAACAAATATAATGTAGACAATTAAATATTTACAAAATGGAGAGAAATTGTGGAGCGGGTAACAACGAAGTTAATAATAAAACTACATGCTTTTTTTGCAATTCGCATTTAAACGATGCTATTATCAAAAAGATTTTTTATTACCTAGACACTGTGTTTAAAATTTAAAACACATATCAATTGAGCAAAAGTTGTAATTTGTATGGTGTAAATGAAATAGCATTTAAGACAATAATTCGGAACACGGTTTATTTTTTTACGCTTGTCTTTCTTTCGTAATAAATTTTTATATCACAAAAAAGGCAAAACAATATTAAAGATTTAAGTACGAAATGTATGTACGTCGAGTGCGTGTTAAAGTGTACAGTTAGGTACGTGGCGAAACTACTAGGGCAGAGGCGTCAATGGCCCGACCGGACTAGAATCGGTCAGGTCGTCATGCGAAGCGTCCATCCTTCATTTTGACATACTTACACATTTCACATATATTTTAGTAAAGATTAAGCTTAAATATATTATTCAGATAATTTACTACTGCTGCTTATTTCAAGGAAGCTAGCATTACATTTATAAACTTTAAAAATATATATCTGATAAATATGACTTAAATGAAATTCTCAATTTATGTGTTTATTCTTTCATGTTATGTTATTTAAAATAAGTGACCATGTCGTTTTTGTCTCATAAAACAAATGTAAATACATAATAATAATTATTTACTACACTTGGCAAGTTGACTCTCAAGGACCTAATATTAAATATCAAAAACTATCAACCTAAATCGGTATAGTCACTGCAAGCGTTTGTTCATTTATTTCGTAAATTTCATAGCTTTTAAAAACGCTAAGGCAATTAAACGTGACGAAATTCATAGCCACTTTGTAGCCAGTTTCACAAGTACATTGCCCTAAAATTTGAGATATTATTACATAAAGTAATTGATTTTGAAACTGATTTGGCTTACTGCTACCACTGATATATATTTAAATTCCTTCATACGATATTCTTTTGACTTTTTGTTTTCTCCTAAAGGAATGTCGTCGAAAACTTTAACTTAAAAATAATTGGAAAATGTTTATAATCTGTAAATTTCTCCTCCCTTCTCGGTAAAAATCTTCAAAATATAATTATAATAATTTATTTTATATTGGTTTATTTAACAAAAACAACTTCATACATACTTATGCTACCTGATTATGATAATTCGCGTTATGGAAGTCAACAATTTAGCAAATGTTTTATTTTCATGAAATATTGCCCACCATATATATACACGTTTAAGGAACTTTTTGTGATAAATATCCCAAATTTCATAATGTAAATAACATGAACATACAATGAAATCAGTAGTGTAACATAGTTCTTGATGTAACAAAAACTAAATGAATACTAATACAATAATATTACTAGAGAATTCGGAGGTTAAAATGAAGTATTTCATCGCATAGATATTTTAACGTTATTAATGCAACATTAACTTTCGCAGAAATAAATGAAATGTTGAAGAGCCTTGAAATTAGAACAACTATCCGTACAATTCTATAAATTACAAGTTTCTGCGTTTAATTACGTCTGGGTTTTAGCTTCGCTAATAACGAGGTCTGAGTAGTTTTTACGCCGCTTACACAACTCCCACGATGTTCAGAGTCCGACGTCTCATTTTGTCGTTTTTTCTAGAAGGACCTATAATGACATTGAAAAAGCTTTGTAAATATATTTAATACAACCAAGTGTGTCAATAGTAAGAGTAGATACGCTACAATATTAGAACAATGAAAAAGAATAAAATGAAATGTAATTTAACCATAACATTGTTTGTTGAACCTGTGTTGTAATTGTTATTTTTCATTTATTAATTGATTCGTGTAACTGTAAAAACACAAATTGAAGAGATGGTATAAAATTACCGTTTTTATTTAATAAAAAAAGAATAAGCAACTGCCAGGAAAACATCAAACTAAAAAGTAATACGTTTTGTGTTAGCTACCATATCCGCCATTTTGAATCATGACATCACATAGTGATAAGTTACACCCACATACGTGGGTATAAGTTATATCTCAATCGATTAATAGATTGAATCATATACATACGTGTTTATATATATATGTATATATATATATATAAATATGAACGTTGAACACAACACGCGTTATTTTTGAGGCATCCGGTTATTTACTTTCACGTCAAAAAATTAATTTTTATAGTAACAATAATAGCAAACCTACTTTTCTGTATTAAGTTACGGAGTTTGTTGCCCAGCCAAAACAAACTAAGATGAACTGAATCGATAGAATTACGACAGATTGATTGATTGATCGCTATTCACGAATATTGCGTTGAAGCAGAAATAAAGTGTAATATTTTCTGTAACGCAATCAATGCCTTTGAGGTTTTTCAGTATGTAAACGCACATACGGTTTAGTTATTTTAACACATGTTGTTTTAACTTTTATGATGTGGATTTGGTTGGAAGTTCTCCGCAAAGCCGAAAATCGTCGACATAAGGCTGGTAGCAGAACTGCAATTCCCGAAAATCATAACCATGTCAACCACTTTGGTGGCTGTAAAGACCAAAACCGGCTCCGGCATTGACCTTTATAGCCGCCAAACGATTTGCTTAAATTGCTGCATCAATCAACTTTCCTAGATGTTATAGGCCAAAAATTTACTTCAATACTCAAATGATCAATGCTTATTGGATTTGTTATAAGGAGGGCATGCATCTGTTCTGTTATTTAAGTAGAACTTCTATGATTAAAAAACTTCAAACTACAGACTTTACCAAGCAGTGGCGGTACTACCAAGCCCAAAAGTCCGGCTTGCCCTACTAAGGAATAAAATTTATAAATCTTAATTAGCACATAATTCCCGCAACGCTCCAATTTAGAAATAAACCATTCGGGTTGTATGGTAGTACCGCCACTGCTGCCAAGCATACAGACACTATTTCGTTTCTTCAAGTTAATTATAGTATAGAAGATATAGAAGTTATAGCTAACGGCGTCATTGTTTCCCCAGGGTCTCCGTGGAAGGTTGAGGTGATGGCGGGGCCGGCGGGAGGCGGCGGAGGCGAGCCCACAAGACTCATTCCAGCTCGGGTGCCAGCCGTCTTCGAGATATCAACCTCGCCAGGAGCACCCACGTTCGGCAAGAATGAGGCAAGTCGACAATGTCTTAAAACATTTTACGTGTAGCGCCCAAATCATGGACACGATTTCGTGTTACGAGCCAGCCAGTTCTATTGTCGTCACGGTTTCTTTTAATTAACAAATTAGCTAAACATTAAAATAATGACCTTCAAAACCTACCACTTGTTAACTTTAAATAATTCCCATTTATCAAAGTCAAAGTCAAAAATTCTTTATTCAAAATTGGATTGGTTTACAATCATTTTATGACGTCATGATTCTAATGTTTCCTGACCTGTTCGGAATAAAATACCAGTCCTGAGAAGAACAGGCGATACATATATCTTTTAACACTATATTATAATCAACTTACCAAAATTATAATCTACTCCTATATGAATATTCTGCTATACACTTATTTTACATAAATAGGCTGGTTGGCAGTACATATAACGCTTTATTACTGTTTTTTTTTTATTTGTATGTCTCTTCGCCTTTGCCATTTTGGCGAGAAAAAAATTTTATGCGCTTACGTGTGGCACTGTTCCAAGATCTTGGCGATGCCATATAAAGCAATATACATAAAAGGAATACTCCGAAATAATACTTTTTCGGAAGTTGCAATATAGCAAAACCTTAGTTGTTGGATGTTTTAATATCTTTAATACTGTCACTACTAAGTGTAAAATAAAGCGAACACCTCATTCGAGACAAAATAACCTTGTTCCTTATTACAAAAAAATACATAAAAACATCAACCTTACTGTTACTGTTTTTAAAACTTACACTTGTTTCACGTTTAACATGATGATACATTCAAAACAATCTTGCCATATTCCTCGTGTGTAATGTACATAAATGCGTTTCCCACTCGCTGAATGCGGTGTGAAAAAAAATAAAATGGATATATCGGCGTTCGAGCGGCCAATTTACGTACCTCTGCGGACTGCGATCACAATATCCCTAACGTCGAAGTAAAAGTCGCATTATTGGAGTGATTTATGCCGGCAGGGGGCGCTAAAAGCGTCGACTTTTTGCCTTTCGCATCGACGCGGCCAATTTGAGATTTATCGCCTATCACCTTTCCACTCGCTCTATACACGTTACATATCTATTTGTGCATGAAATTTCTACGTTTAATATCGTTTTCTAAAAGATATCTTACGAGTAAGTGCCAGGATGTTTGGCAAATTCAGATATTTTTGTTAGTGTTCAATTTTCAATGTATGTAAAAATATATCATTGTGTGATGGATTACCTGCACCTATATCCGATCCGTACTGTTAACGTTTCGAATGATAGATGATGACATATATAGTGAGAAAAATATGGATATGACTGACAAATATCCTTTTCGCATCAGAAAATTATAATTGTTTCTTTTTTCATCTCTGTCTTTCCAAAACGTTATTACTTACAAATTCTGTTTGAGCGTACAGAGTTCCATGTTAAAAATGTCACCTAATACTTTAGAACTTTGAAAATATTGCTCGATTATCGTAATCGACGTTTAAACATATGTATACATACATAAGTTCCCTTCATTTAACCTCAGTAAATATTTTTCTCCTTTTGTAAGCGAGGCCCTACCTCACTATTATTTAATATAGTCAATACTTGTCCGACTTCTCAGTGGGGTATTGGTTCAACCGGCATGCAAATCGTTTGCGGGGACTTTCAATTCTGCAAGGAAGCATGACCGTTGTGTTCTAGTTACATTCAGAGTGCATGTGTCCTATAATCCTCCCAAGAAGTTAACCTTTAATAAATTAATAGTCCAACTGTGGCGAAACTTTGACAAAAAAATTGCGTTCTATACGATTATTACTCGCGTACTGTTTCTTACAATAATACATCACGACGCATTGTTTGAACAAACTGCCAACAAATATGTTTGCACCAAAGAATGACTGTACTGTTTCATTTACAACATGTATTAGTTATGCTTAAAACTGTGGATGTTTTATGTATTTTGTAACTGCTTTCAATGAATATATAAGTGAAATAAACATCATTACAGGTCAACGTCACAGTGACCGCACCGTCTAGACGTCCTGTAACAGCCAGGGTCCTCGACGTGGCTGAAAGACCGGGAGTGTACCGTATCGAATTCACACCAGACGAGGTCGGCACGCATCTCATCGATGTAAGTTATCTGTAAACTGTTATGTTATATATTTCGTTTTTTTGATTTTGATTTAGATGTAAAAATTGATATTTACTGAGTGGGAACATTGAACAGATGTTGTTTACATTTATTTGAAGAATTTCCATTAAACCGTATGCAACGATAAGTATACTAAGTTTGGCCATAAATACTTTTACAATTAAAAATAAACAAAATATTACTCTTGAATTTGGAATCTGTCATTTTTACGCGATTGTTCATTGGTTTTTTATTATTTTCGCGCCAATATATTGTAAAATATTTTGTGATATTAAAATGGAATGGGGTAATAAAGAGAACCGAATCGCTGTGACTGTATTACATAAAGTATGTAATGCAATCAAAAAACCAAATACAATTTTTAAAATCCTCCATACACGTGATATTAGTCAAACGTTTGTGTATCGAGCTATTGATAGGTACAATGAAACCTCCTGTTTGTGACAGAAAAAGATCTGGCCTTCCACGTCGTGTTCGTACAAACCAGGCGATCAAACCAGTAAGGGAAATAATTCGAAGAAATCCTGTCCGAAAGCAAAAGATTCTATCTCGGGATATGAAGATAACCCATAGAACTACGTCGCGTATTAACGATGACTTAGGACTTGCAGCCTATAAGAGACGCACTGGTTATTACTTAACTGATAATTTAAAAATAAACCGGGTGGTAAAATCAAAACAACTACTTGACCGGTACACAAAGAGGAAGAAAAGGAGGTCAGAGAAAAATGTTGTTTACGGATGAGAATTTTTTTACAATTGAGCAATATTTTAATAAACAAAATGACCATATTTATGCTGAAAGCTCTAAAGAAGCTTTCCTATTAATCAACAGAGTACAACGTGGACATTATACGACTTCAGTGATGGTTTGGTGGGGTGTTAGCTATGAAGGAGTGATTGAGCCATATTTTTGTGAAAAAGATATCAAAACATCGGCACAAGTGTATCAAGATACCATTCTTGAGAAGGTAATTAAGCTTCTTAACAACACGAAATTCGATAACCAAGAATGGTCCTTTCAGCAAGACTCGGCGTTGTATCATAAAGCTCGATCCACCCAATCTTGGTTAGAAACGAAAGTTCTGCACTTCATCAGAGCTGAAGACTGGTCGTCTAGTCCTGATCATAATTCACTGGGTTATGATTTACGGTCATTTTTAGAGATTAATGCTTGCTCTAAACGCCATGATAATTTGGAGTCCCTAAAACAGTCCATACGATTGGCAGTGAAAAATTTTCCCATAGATAGTACTGTATTGCAGTCATTGGAGACCACTTCGAATAAGCTTTATATATTTTTAAAGGTTTTATATTGATCTATTAAACTAACACACCGTAACAGTAATAAATGTTACGCACAGTAAAAGAAAATTGTTTTTTTTGTAACAATATTTATGGAAAGACTAAGTACAAAGATGAGACAATAATAATAAAAAGAAAAAAAATTTTCTTTGCGCAGAAGAATCGCAACGGCCCAAAAATACCTTAACAGTTACCAAAATACTATGTATTTCATTAAAACTTAGAACAACTAAAAATATTATATAAAGTTTGTACGTTTTGAAAATATGTACGTGCTTTAATATTGGCGGGTCGGCTGAATTTCGAGGGAAGGAGGTTTTTTTTAACAATATCATTCTATTCATAATAGTTTTTTTAATGTGTAAATTATGATTTGACAAATCATTTATGTGACTGTAATCGTATAACGCACTTTGAAAACTTCGTTCGTCTTACCGTGTTTTATCGTATTTTATGTATTTCTAACAATTATTATCTTATTTATATAAATTAATTTTAGCATTCTACGATTCTCCTTAATATTACTTAAACCTTAGTTCTACCACTCACTGCGAGCGCGAAGTAGGCTATAAAAGGGTATAATTTTTTTTTCCACGCGTATTAGTATATACTCATAAATGTATATATAATGTTAGTATATACTTACAAAATGTTGATTTAGTGCATAAGTGGTTTCACGTCACCCGAGTAGCGGAAACACAAATAGCAAAGAAACAAGTGTCAGTGCAATAATGTCGAACACAAACATGTTTATGTCACCAACACGCAATATTTAGAATGCAGTACCTTCTCTGAAAATCTACACAATAAATTTATAAAAAAGCTATAGTTGATACGAAATTAAACGGAAATAAAATGTTGTTTTGACTACAAAAGTAAGTTAATAAAACTGACCAATACTTACTAACTTATTTATACTCATAAATATATATAAAATATACTAAATAGATAAATAATAATTACCGATGTAACTAATTAATTACAAAAAAAAATCTATAATGGATATTTTTTATAAACGTTTTTCAATATTTAGATGACCCGTTTGACGCATTTTCCAAGCTTTGGCTTCGGTGTCGTGGGTCGTGGGTTCGATTCCCACCCGGGACGAATATTTGTACGAACTATAGATGATTGTTCCGGATCTGGGCGTTTATCCGTGTGAAATGTATGTATGTAATACAAGATATTTCTATCTTACAATCAGGGCAGCGTTTTAAAAAAAAATGACAATCACAATTCTGTCATCCCGATTATCAATAGCCTAAGTTATATTCATGATATACTGTGTATATTATATTCCTTATGTATATAACATGTGGTCTTTGCTTAGAGACCCTAAAGCGACAAAAAATATATTTATATGTATTACATACAAAGTTACGAGAAATATCACCCGCCTCCTGTCTTTGAATATAAAGACATTATTTATCTTTGTTTTAAAATAAATACTTATTTTACCTTTATTTAAAAAAAATAAAACATTATGTTAATTTTTGCAAATAAATATTAGTATTTAAAATACGCGATTTTTAAATTTGAAAGAGAACTAATGATCCTTTTCTCTATTCATAGTCAAATAATACCCTTGAACGCCAAATAGCGGAAGCCGAGTGACCTTATCTTAAAAGTCAATGTCTGTTTGTTGAAATGAATAAAGTTAGAATATCTAGATACAAAATTGTTCACATATATCCTATAGCGCGATATTATGTCTTCTTTCATTGTCACATGTCAATTTTCTTTGATTAGTTTGGTAATTTAAATACTAAACTCAAATTTAAAATTTTTACTAAGCAGTATTTTTGATATAAAAATGTAATCACTATTGTTTACTAAATCATAGGACATTACAATATTTGTTACTTGCATAATCACTATATCAATTGTATAAAAAGTAATATTCTAAGTTTTTTTACAATATACATATTAATCCTATGGAAAACGTCATGCATTTATTGTTGTCACGCACGTGATTTATGCAAATTTCGTACATATTACCTATACGATACACAAGAAAGTAAGCACGAATTTCCTCAAACCACGTCGAGCCCTTCACTTCGTACATGTATCGAAATCGTAATGAGCTTTTACGAAGAGTTAAAAGCCGATACAGGCTCTCGACCTATTCAATAAACTTATTGCAAAACGCACACCAGATATTATTTGTTAAAAAAAAACAGGTTAAATCTCGTCAGTACACGTGAAAATAGTTATTTATAGGAATTTAATAGGCTTAAAAACTTTAACTTAAGAAAAAATAAAAGCGTAGACACGCTTCAGGGCGACTAAAGACATCCTAGTGCCATTCCTCAAACAAGGCACCACTAAACAACTCCGTGGTGCTACTTTGGTTGATGGACAAGTCCCCATCTTGCCCATTCGTAAACCCGATATCCTGATATCCTTCGTAAACCCCCTTATGATTAAGTTTTATATTTAGCTAGCTTTGGCAATTTTTTGTATTGTTGTTATGTTATTCCTTTTTCAAGTTGAAGTCAATTAAGAATATCTATCAGCTAAAGACGAAAGTAGGTCAATACTTGATTGAC
>DWHO01000246.1:0-22863 GCA_018247575.1 Eurytides lysithous rurik | reverse complement strand
CGATGGGACGGATAACCGACACGACCGGAGAGAGATAAGGTGCAGAGGCGGTGACATTAAACCGACCTCTTAATAACAACTCCTCCAAGCCATCGCTAGATGGCGCCGACAAGAAGCAGGGACCGACTTTTTACATGCCCATCCGACGCATGGATCATCTTACTTTCAGGCAATCGGATGATCAGTCTGTAATACCCTAATCCAACTAAGAAACACCAACACAAAGTCATTGCCCTCCGCGGGATTCGAACTTACGACCTCCGTTTTGTAAAGCGCGGGCCTATACCACTAGGCCACGGAGGTAGTCAGATAAATAATGTATTGCATATAACAAAACATCCAATGAGACGTATACACCTACATTAATTGTATTCTATAAAGATGGCAATAAGAGATTGTTGATTCGATTTATAGTAATATATAATAGACACGCGTAAATTTGCTGCTGCAGTACTAGTATTTATATTAGGATAGTACCATAGCTACTGCGACGAGAAGCGCGTTTTGTTTGCTTCTCTCTTAGATTGATGAGTGAGGTAACCGAAGCTTACCCCTTCAAGGGTTGGCCTTATACACGTGATATCTCTATTCCGCCTCTAAAGCGCACCCTCTACTAAGTAAAAACTACGCACTTGTTTGTTGGTCACTCTTTAAATTAACACGTCCCAATATAAAAATGATGATTAAAGTCGAAGCCTCGACCACCACTGTCATACGGTACATACGTACGTCCCTCACTCGCAACAAATTAACACATTCTTCAGGCCCCTCGAAACTGATGTGCACTTCCGATCGTCGTCGTCATAACCGAATCGTCGCAAGTGACGTATGACCAACTCATCGGAAATGATTTATAGTCCCTATCGATTCGGTTGCAATTCGTACACCGCCTCCCCATACCGACAGTACTTATCTCAACGGCCCTTAACTGCATTATTAATTCGATCGTTACGGCTGCCGTTAATGACTTAATACGTGATGCTTTCGACCTCGCCACAGACTAAAGAAGATACAGTAGGCCCATTGCGCCAAAAAAGTACACTGTAACAGCACGTACGTATCAATCATAATGTGCTCTATCGATTTCGAGCCTTGCTGTTTTCCTGTTCGGGGAATATCATGGTGTCAAAGGCCATTGAATGTATACGGTGTTATTGAATTGTATAAAACAAAAGCTATGGACACCGATAACTACTCATTCAGATAAACCACTTGTCCGTTTACTTTATGTTATTTAAACACGTGGGCTTGGGCTTATGTAATTTGCTTGGCTTGGAAATATTTTACCAAGCAGTCGTCAATCATATTAACAGCGAGGCTCATTAAAAGTGCATTTGTAATTTTAAATTTCGCCACCGCGCCCAAATTTATCGCGCCATTGTGAAACCTGTTCTTATTACGAATAAAGATGGTTTTTCCAATGACCCTGATGATTTCGAGAATGTTCTCCGCCGCTAATTAGGGCCCTCATCGATCATTGATCGACGGAATGACCTAGGAGTGTGCGCTGTCCCGAGCGAAATGCCGTCCAGTTTTTGATGGTGCTAACCAATCGACTGAATACAATTGAATAAGGCCCAACGCAACCTTAATTGAGAAGGCCTATTATACTGTTGAACAATAAATCGAAGGCCGTTATTTGTGAAAATGTCTCTTGCTCTATATATTTGCCTTTTATGTTTTCCTGATTATGCAATCGTTTTATAAAAACTGTTGTATATTGTTCCAAAATGAACTCAATAGCAAAAATTTGTTTTAAAACATTTTAAGGAAAAAACTATCGTAAATTTTATCAAATTATGATTATAAATGAAAATGTTTTTTTTTTTTCAATAGTAAAGCTAACTCTAATTCGGGGCGATGCTGTCTGGCCCTACTGTAGCTATAAATAGTCCTAATATAATAATATATTATTTCCATCCTCTTAATATTTTCCTTTTTATTGGCCAGACATATTTGGGATGATAATTTTTAGCTGCCATGATTGAATTTAAGTTCATAGATTTACTCCAGGGAGCACGCGGAGATAATTAACTGCTGGATGTTTCTGCTCTATTGTATCTCCTCTCTCTAGTGGATTATAGTAGTTTTTTTTTTAAATAAATAGCAACAAAGAAGACTTAGTAATTGTATATGTGTGGAGTGGTATGTAAAAATTTAACATACCACTTATAGTGGTATGTGAAAATTTATATGCGCACTCGTAATGAAAAGAATTTTTATTTTAACCTTTTACCTATAACCTTTAGGGTCAAGCGACGAGAGTTGGCTGTTTTGTTGCTATTGCTGTATTATTACAGTCGAGTACCGTTCTTATTTCGGACAGTAATTCGATTTGTAAGTCGCAGGTCGCCAAATCGTATTCGGGCCGGACTTTCGTTACATAACGACGCAAATTCACATCGCCGCCACGTAACGTCCCGTAGAAGCACCGAAAAAAGCCTTTCACACCCATGTTACCATCGTGCTAAGGTTTACATTCCGCTTAGCATTAATTTGTGCGTCAAACAACGAGAGGCCCACCGCAAATTTGTCAATTGCCCGTGTCAACTGTCCAAGGATCGGCCGTCGACGGGGTCGCTATTTCGTCAGCGTTTAAGTCCACTTTAGCTAATGTCGCGCGTCCGCGTAAATTGGTTCGGATCGTGTAGGTGGCGCTTGTGGGTGTGATAATTCCTAGGGCACACACTGCGTACAGCCGTGAGAGTGATATCGCTCCCAAAGAGTCGGTTTGCTTACGTATTAGGGGCGTGGGAGAGGTGAAAGGTCGCAGGGGCGCTTTTCGGGCCCAAATGCCACTTCCTGCTTTAAATTCGTTTCACACTCCCGTTTTAAACGACTTATTTGTTGAAGCAACGGCAGCTGTGATTGGGGACGTCTATGTGAAATCACAGGGTACGGTTTTAGTTCTAGTTCTGAGTATACCGAGGTATTTTACTACTTTGTTGGATGCTATGTCAGTCTTACAATTAGTTCTATCGTACGACAATAGGTAACACTTTGTTAAGAGTCCGGTGGATCGTAACTAATTATCTGTTTCCAGCTACCCGTTAAGAGATATAAATGTGAGAGCTTTTTTTAAGTGGAATCGGTCGCTTCAAAGCCTGATATTTGTTCATATTTATGGAGTTCTTTTGGCAATTTATTGAGCGGTCACCTTCAACGGAAATTGTGATTAAATCTCGAGTTTGGGATTAAAATAAAGACGATGTGTCACTCTAAATGTAGACTGGTCTGGGCTATATGCTAATTATGAACTAAAACCAGTTTAATTTTAAACATCTAAACTACCGCCCGCGAAATATTGCAATCTGTGCTAGTGATTTATGATTTTTATTCTTTGTTTAATATTAATTTGTCCGCGTTCGAGAATGTAATAAATGCTACAGACTTTGAAAGAGATAGCTTCGACGTTTGCAAGCGAGATATAGAAGCTGAAACTGACTGTAGGCGAAAAACATTTTTGTAAATGTCAATTTTTGACAGCAATAGTTTTCCATTTTGTTGTTATGTATTAATCGATGTTTTATCTTTCCAGGCTTACGAGTTGTCGACGTTAACCGGCACTCAGGTGATGCTGCTGGTGGCCTCGGAGACCGGCCACGTGTACACATTCGCCACACGGAAACTCCAACCGATGATCACCTCTGACTCGGGCAAACGTCTTATCCAGACCTGCCTGAACTCCCCGGATCCGCCCACCACCAGCGAGCAGCGGATGGCGGCCACCGGCTTCGAGGAGACGGAGCTCACGTACAACGTTGTTGACGAGGACATGAAGGTGAGGCAATTGGCGTACGGCTCCCAGTACCCAATCGAGCACCACCCCGGACTCGCACCGTCGCCGCTACAGCAGTACCACCAGCATCCGCCCTGCCCGTCTCCTCTTCCCCTCGGCTCTTTAGGACAGCCCTACTCGCACCCCCATCTATCTCACCCCCACATGTCGCACCACCCCCAGCGGTAGTTCGTAAAACCGTCCCATCGGTATCGATAGATTCCTTTGGATCAGTCCATGCAGTCACGTCCGACGTAGACTTGTAAATTGACAGAAGAGAGTAATTAATTATATTAATAATATACATAAATAGACGCAGGCAGTGGAGTATTTCGTTGATTATATTTGTAAATAGCTCGCGGATAGTGTTTAATTACTTATGTCTTTGTTTGTTTTTTGAACATTTGAGTTGGGTCCATTTGTTGGCGGTTGTGCAATTGGCACTTATATGAGATTTATTTAGAACTTATTAGACTTATAACTGTATCAAATTGTTAAAACACAAGTTAGGAACGTATATAGGGGTAAATAAAACTCTTCCTACTTTCATATACTGTCACCTTCTAAACGAGTTCGAATGTGGCGTCGTGGTTGCAAATGTTAGGTGATAAGTTCGCAGGTTTATATACTTACTTTCCATTAGTCCTTCTTAGATTACGTAAATTTTAAAGTGTCACTAGCTTTTAACAATATAATAGTCCAAATTAAAGTTATTTAGCATTATATATAAGGAAGGTGAGAGCTCATAAATTAATTTATCTAAAAACCTAACGTTTGTTAATATCACATATCAATTCAACAGTAGCATAGGAAACTATTTACCGGTCTTCTTAAATTAAAATTAAAATGGGTCTTAATGTAATATCTGTTAGATTTCGAGAGGTCGACACTAACGGGGATCGTGTCAAAGTCGTATAACAATATTTAAATTGGGTCGATAATTGACGGACGAAACCAGTCTAAGAGTGATGCGGTCGGAAGTGGGAGCGGTCGGTTGATTCATTACGACGAATGAATCGGCCATTCATAACTCCGGCAACAGCTACCGTGGCACCTAATGAATTCTCTCCCAATCCCTATTAGTGATGTAAACCCGAATGCGCTTTTTACTCTGCCCTTTATATAGGTTCTCATATTTTGTGAGGACGATGACTGTCGATGATGTCTCATAAATGTAAGTGAGATAGATCTGTGTCCTAACCCTTATCAATTTTTTGGACTTCATAATAAGGTTACTGATATATACTATATATGGCTCGATAGGCATGTAGCCCATATCAGCGTTTGTGACTGAATTAAGCTATGTGAATGGATGATTTACGTCTTTGTATAACCCTGCTCTGGTAGCTTTTTCCACTTTGTAATTAGAAGAGCAAAAATTATACTTGCCTACGTAAGCACTACAGATGTACGAAATATCTTAGGTACCTCTGTAACGTTGACAAGTCAATTAAATTGAGAGAAATTGTAATGATTCAATAGGAGCAGCTCATTTCAAAGGTTAATAAAAGTAAAAACTCGGGAGCGCACCGGCCCGGCGCTCGGCCTTTGCGCCTTTAATAATGCAACGAGAGAAAAACTCGGCCCACAAAGTAGCAGGTGTTCGAAACTAGAGACAGTTTCCAATTATGATCGGGCGCCGTCGGTAGTTAGGTTGGTCTTAAGCAGTCGAGACGTAGTCCGGATTAAGATGGATAATTGAAAATCGTCTTATTGTCGCCCGTAACTTCTAATGTAGCATCTGAACTATGTTTCTGTCTGTCTTAGAGTAAATATGCTGTTAATGTTAAAGTCATCTGTCACCACGAGGCGACATTGCAAACAGGTTTTAACCAGATTAATCATGGGAAGAATTTATATTTCTCAAGCGCCCGTTAATCTCAAAGAAAGCAGTGTTCTAGTCAAAAAAGCATCTCATAAGAATATATTATTTTCATTGCCCAATGTTTATGGTTTCTATTTCCGGACCCTCTATTGCTTCAATTTCTTTGGAATTATCTGTAAAAATCAATTTTTATGAATATGTACGTAATGCGGCATTTTATGCTAGAGTGCTTTTTTGGCCTTTCCTTTATTTCACTGTTTTGTTTGTGAATCAGTCGCATTCGATTAATACATGTATTGTTTAATAGCAGGCACCGTTAATTTAGTAGGTGTGAAGGTGTGCGCTTTAAACCTGCCTTTATTACGAGCTAACCCCAGTCCCAGCATTAAGTAGTTAGACCTAATTTTAATCCGTTGTTAGTTCAATAGAGTTCTATATGGCTTTTTGTCGTCGCCGACCTTGTTTCGAAGAGACCTCGCAAGTTAAGTGGTACAGCTGATCGACTACTATAGATCCGTAAATTTGTAACCAGTAGTAGGCGCCATCGCTTCAGTCCCCCGCAATCCATTTGCATATATATATCGTTTTAATTTCCCATCGGGCGCCCACTCGCCCTCGACCTTCCGACACGGCTCGCGGTTTTGTGTCGAAATCGATAACCGAGCGTCCCTGTCATTTCGAGTGACGACACACACACAAGATTCCAGCTAACTGACGCTTGAAGAATTGGCAGTTTTGAACCGATAATAAATGCCATTAAAACCACGTGTTTCGTATAACTTAACACATTTTTCATGCCGTAAATACGGTAGAGAATTGTAGAATCCTCCCCGTTTTCGCAACGCACGCCGATCTGTTTACATTTTTATGGCGGCCGGTCGCGTGGCTTACCGAGACGCGACGATCGCCCGAGTTTCTCGATCGGCGTGGCTGCGAGGCGTTTTCACCGTTTCGCAGGGAACGGTTTCACCTTAGGCGATTTCGATTTATTTCGTCACGCCTGCAGTGAACATCCGTAGTAAGGGATGACGCAACGCTTTCTGCACGCCCGTTGCGGGAATCGGCCGCCTAAATATGGAATTCGGTCAGCGACCCCGCTCCCTATGGCGTGCTCTCGATCGTTGCCGTTTCGTAACTTCGCGAAAACATTGCTGTTTCCATTTACGTTCCTTAAGTTTCCCGTTCTTGGATTCCGATCTGGCGTATTTCCAAGCGTTTCAATGTAGAGGGCGTGTATTGTTGTATTACGTCGAGGCCTAATGTTTTACTCTTCATATTTCTACTCACTTAAGTCTACATGTTTTAATTGGTCCTTGCCCTTTGGCTTAATCTTCTTAGGACATAGTGGCTATTAAAATAGGCGCCATGTTCTATAAGATTGTTGAGATGCCACGCCTGTGCTGATGCCTCCGAGTTATCTAGTTCTGTACTCCCTGACTCACGTGTCGATAACGTATTCCGAGCGAAGCGCGTGCCTAGGCCCAGACATGGCGGCGTAATCGCACGTTAGCCGCCCCCCCCCTTCCCCTTTATTAGCTTATCACCATTGTTTTGATGAGCACACGGGCCTCAATCTCCGCTGACTCACCGCATTGTGCGGCTTAGCTAATTGTCCGCGTGTAAGCCGAGCGGTGCGCCGCGCGTTATCCAACAATAAAGCTAATTTGACTAATGGCCATGTCTCCAACGTCGCGTGGCAGACGAGGCTCTTGATTAGGGCTGCCATTGTTCGTGTTTTTTGTCTCTGTTCCCGACGGTTGCCCTGATGAACCAGGGCTGTGTAATACACACACAGCACGCGTGCTTTGCGATCTTAAAATTCGGTGTTCCGCGCTCCGTAATTAAAATGTTGAAGCCAATGCCCGTGCCCTGTAATTACGGCGCCGATTGGCCACCCGCACGTGAATAATGACCGCCGTTAGTCCTCCGGTAGAGGTGAGATCGGATAACGAGGATACGTTCCTAATTTAGCGGAATTCCCGCGCCGCGGGTCCATTCGCGACACCGCCCGAGCATCGGCGCCCGGATATCGGCCTGGATCTTTGCAGATCGACGGCCGATAGTCCCGGGTTACGTAACTCCCGAACGTGACTTAATTCCCGATGGATCGCCGTGCACGCCCATGTATGTTGTTTATGTTCCACAACCTGACCTGTTGTCTTAAGTGAAAAATTCGAAATGTTTACCAAAGCCCTGAAAGCTCTTTGACTGCCAGCTTTAGGTTTATCTGTCAGTAAACCAGCTTTAGGTTTATCTGTCAGTAAATTAATTCATCTAAGAGTCAGAAATCCATAAAATCTTATTATGATTTACCTAAATATGCTTTTTAATAACCACCCCTATTCGTAAGCAGTACTGTTGCTTGGTTTACGAAGGCAGTTAATCTATTTTTATGGATATAGAAAGTAAACGTAAAAATGAACTATCTCCTGAAAAACATAAGTGGCGTAATCCTAGTTATTAAAAAAAATATAACCATTTTCATTCGGGACTCATTGGGTAGAAGCTCCCGACGCTTTACCGGTGACGACCCTTGCCTAATTCCCGTTGTAAGCAGTTACGCCGTTTGGTTTTTGGTTTAACGCTAGAAACGCTCTTAGGTTACTGTTGCATGATTCAGGCAAAGCTTTGAGTGGTCTTCGCTCTTATAGCGCTACGCGCTTTCGCTTTGCCGAATGTATAAATCGCGTGCCGTACACAATGGCCGGTCTCTCGTTACTCCTGTCGATGCGACGTCGCCTCAGCCTGAGATATTCGGCATTCCGTCCGCCTAGTTACGCGTGCGTATTGTTTACGCTTACAAATTGGCCCGGTAATCGATTGTTCGGTGTTTCGGTCAGTGCGCATGGTACAAGGTGCAAGTTGTTTTTATGCGGTAGGAAAGATGATTAACCTAACATTTTACTAGGAGGACACTATGGAAATTGCAAAATACCAACTGCATTAGCTAAGGTTAATTTTTCATGTTTCTTTGAAACTATGTGCGAAGTGTGGAAATACGATTTTTTTTTGGTACAATACTACAGCAAATTAGTTTTAACCTATCCTAATTTCTCCGCAAAAGTGGACGCTTTATCGTAATAATCGTGTCGGAAAGTGGTAGTGGTTTTGTTGAGTCCGTGATGTTAAATGATTTATTTGTAGAAGTCAATGTTTGGCAGTTATCACATTTTTAGCATCTCCTTAGTATTCTTTATCAACTTTTTACTTATATATTTCATAATTCCCTTTTCTTCATAGTCTAAATGCACGTTTTTTAAGTCTCAAGTTGATACAGGTAATTATATTCTAAAATAAATTGCTACAAATAATTAACATACGCGTTATGTAACAAACTGCAAATAAAAGTCATCGTTTGTAGCTTTGATGAATTCTTATGGAATGATTTCGTAATCGCTAGATAAACATCGTAACAGTGGGCGCCAAGTAATCCCACATCCCTAAGACATTATCTATTACCTAACGCCATTCAGCTCACATCGCTAACAGTGATCGTGATGATTGGCCCTTCTCAGTATGCGCCAGGCGTCTATGCATTTGTATGCGAGTTACGGCCTCCCTATCCCGAACCAGTCTCCAGAAACTTCCGCGAACCATGGCACAGATTGCTGTTGAAATTTAACTGAATACATCGTATCCTCTAATATTAAAATATTTCACAATCTATAATATACTGAAAGTTCTATGATATATTTCCAGTTCTAAGGTAGCCTTTTAGAAAATTAATACTAAGGAGTTGTGTATCTATCGCCATCACGAAGTTTAACTGGCGCGTCATTGCATTGCATCCACATTGTCAGAGAGCAAAGCCGCCTGCCAATCAATTCGTCTATTCAGCTAAGTCCCCGAAGGCGGCGTATCGTAGGAAATTAATAACTCGCCGGCATCCCTCTAGACTCTAGACTGTTTTGTTATGTATGCGCGCTTGCCCGTACGATCTCGTTTGCTGCGTCGGCGCCGGATTCGCCTCATCCATTATAGATTTAGTTCGGTGCGCGGCGGGCAGATGGGGCCGCGGCTGGTGTCGTCCCGATAATTGGAAGGGCGGCCATACCCCCCATTACGTCACCCGCCGTCGGATTCAATCCGGGGCCCCCAATTAAGATCCGCGCGTAATTGCGCTCAGCGGCCCCGGCTGACTGATCGCCGCTGCCGTATCATTACTCCGGTTAATTGAGCTCGCCCGACGGTGCCTCGCGGTCGCAAGTCACTGTTTTTCCCCCGCTAGCACCACGCGGTTGTTTCTTACGAGAGCCGACCGACCCTGCCGCCTCGTGAAGTATTTCTCCCGTTCAGTTCGGCCGAAGAAGTGAACTTATCAGTTTCAGTTATCGTGTCCTTTTCATCGATGTTCGTGTGCGTCGTTTACCTTTCATCATCAGGGCAGCCGCTCCGTACGTGCAACATCGAGCGCATCTCCGCATCGTTATGGCAGCGAGTCCGCGCCCCGGCCCACTTCCTAAAACTGGACCGGGAGACGCAGATGGTTAAAATTAGGCCCGCCGGGAATAGCGTAAACCGTGCGCCGCGTCGCCGCCGCCCGGCCCCACTCGCGTATTGTGTTACAACGCATCTAATCAAAGACCTAATTCGCCATGATGCTAATGCCCCTCGTCTCCCACCGGCTGCCTGTAACAACGCAGTTCGCACGAGCACGTGGTCACTAGTCACGTGTGTACACCGGTAATTTCACTACGTATATGAGTAACGACTAATTATAACTCCACTCAAATAGACGGAAGATTTGATCCCAGTTTAACGGTATATTTAGAACGAGAATATAATCAAAGCTTTTGTTAAACTACGCTTCATAAGTAAACTATTCAAATATATATAATTGTTTTGTTTACTTGCAAATGTTTAAGTCATTATGGTATTATAGTTGTATCAAGTTAGAGTCACCAGTAAATTTTCCGTTTATTCTGCGTTTACGATGAACGTATTCATCAGAAGAAGTTTAATGTGTCAATTACATGCAGCCACGTCCATGACAGCGCGTCTAATCGTTTGTAATTTTCGAAAAGGAAATAAACAATGACGAAGAGTTCTTTTTTTGAGTGCATGCAACGCATGCTTCTTTCATTGGCGTCACCATTAGGTCAGTTAAAAAAACAAAAAAGAACCAACGTTCACAATCGCAAACAAATGTTTTCCCCTGTCATCGGTTGAGTGCACAAGTTATCGGTGAGCCTTTTGTACCGACATCTCGGTCGTTTCGACCGCGTCACGAGACTCGTCAACGCGGCTCGGAACCGTTGTTTTCCTTCCATCTCTGCTCGGGCCGACGGCTTTGCTTTTGAACCTAAATAGACCGGGATTGGATGTTGTCCACGCAAAGAAAGCCTTCATTGCGGTCTGGAGCGCAGTGGACCGTTACCGCGTGGGAAACGATCGGTCCGGGCCTTAGCCGGTGAGCCTTTGTTAGGGGGATTGTCCACCGCGGCGTAGATGGCCCGATAGGCGGCACTGAGCCTACGCCCGCTGTGACAGCTACGTGGGAACAGCTGGCCTGGAGTCCGTTTGTTATGTCGCGCTACGCATTTACAGTGTTTTTCAATATTGTCCGCTTTTTGGACGGCGAAAAACGTAGCGCCGTTATGTATCTCCCACATCGTAGAAGAAAGCGATTGTATACGGCCTGTGTCTTGACTGTTAGTAGCGGATTAATGTCTTAACAATAATTCAATTTATACGCAGTGTTGCTTATTCTACAGCAGATGCTTAAAGTCTATGACATATTATATGTACTAGGCTGACTATATTATTGCAAACCATACTAAAGGCGTGAGAACTCGTCGAAATCGTTTGCGGCGTCGAGAGTTTTCCCCCGAGGCCTTTTAGAGCACGTCCAGTTAATATATTCCGCGCGCGTGTCCCGCTAGTTCCGCGCCTATTCAGCTCGCGGAGCACATCTTTCGGCCTCCGCGATCCGTCATAGCGTTTTTTCATCCATTGAGCGCTCAGATCTCGACTGACCAACGCAAACAATGAGCTTTCAAATGCTAATCCCGAGTACGTGCGACGAATAGGCCTCGCTGCTCGGGTACGTGGGAAAAGACCAAAAGCCCTCGTTGCGGTAGTGAACCTGTGGCCGGCACGCCACTTGGCGCCGACCGTCGTTTGACAACAACTGTTAGACCTAGCCGTCTCTTACTAGCGCACTTTTACTCGTTCAGAATTATAGACATCCGGATGCTGACGGGGGCATTAATATGAAAGGAGCGGTTTTTATGAGATCACAGATGGAGAGATCGGATCTTTAGTAACATCTTTAGTATCAGAAAGAAGTTTCATTGGATTGATATCAAAATATTTGATATTACGATCAGATCGCGTACATAAATTGTTTTATGAAATTTTGTTCCTTTTCCAATTTTCATTGCAAACAACAATTCGTTTCAATCCGCGATTGATTGGAGACAAAGTAGGTCATAGAGTAGCTCGACGGGCGTTGTTTGTGTTTTGAACAATTGACCTTATATGGCCACCTACATAAACGGTGATATAATCGCTCGATATCGACTCACTCCCGCGTGGGCGGCGTCCTTCTCGGCTCGGATACTTGCGGCCGACGTGGATTTCGGAGCGTGTATACTTTCGAAAGGCGATTTTGATGAACCTGTTGTTTAATAAATTCAGAGCGAGGATCTAGTTTAGTGATAATTAAATTGTTTTAGTTGTGTAAGGGAATAATGTTGAATACATCGTCGTTCTGTTAGTAGTTTCAGCTTATCATTGGTGTACTTTTTTACATTGGTGGCTTTGGAGATTTCAATATTTTAAATATACGAGGGAAATTAAGCTGTTTTAGTTGATGTAATTCGACTAAGAAATTTTGTTTGCTACAATCTTTGGTGTCTTACTGATCGTAAGCGTATCGGAAGTGGGGTTTGTATGATGTTGAATGGTATTTTCATCTCAAGTTGTACTTATCTAGCTGTTCACAGTTTTAAAACCAATGGCAATCTCCAGGTTTTAAAACCAATATTCTTCAGGTTTAAACCAATGACAATCCGAAGCTGAATCGCAATCAGCGATTGCAATATTTTCCATGTAACAATCGATGTTTCTGTTAGGGCGGGAATGTGTAAGGGAAAATGATCCTTATTGTTCTGCCGGCGCACCGAGCATGGATCATTATTCGTTACATCGGTATCGGGCGCGTGCGGCTCCTTCCGCGGTGCGCGTATGATTTATGTATGAACTCCGCTCGACGTTATATTTAACAGCAGTTTGTTACGGAATTGGAGTTTATTTTCAATTTAGTCCGTCGCGTTCCTATTTCGAATTCGATGCGCATATTCGGTCTTCTTGAGTGAATGAACGAAAATACGGGTGTGTTGGTTGTTATTTTTTGTGCCACGGCCAATTTGGATCCGTCAATTAGTACTTGGACTTTATTTTTGTGGTATCGAACGTAATGATGGTTTAGTAGGAATTAAGGCACACTCTTTGAGTCTAATACTTGTGTTGATGGTCCTTGGGATTTTTACTATTTACACTCAGTCTTGGTTAGAAAGTTAGACAAATGTTTAAGTCTCAGATTGAAACAAACTTTGATAGCTGTCATACTGGTTAACAGTCGACGATCTTGCAAAGTTTCTCGTAAAATGTTCAACTCTCTTCATTTTAATATCCTTAAACCAGAAGCTTTCTTACATACATTTGTTTCTGACTTGAGTGTAACGAGATCACAGACTTCATTCAATATTCCATTGTTGCCGTAGATATTCCAGTATTTTCATATCCAATGCTAACTTGTATCCAAACGTGCGGTGAGTCGGTATTGATAGTAAAACATTCGTCGGTTTCGTGTAGCGATTGGCCCTTAGACCCATAATTATCGCGTTGCAGATTTAAGAAATCGATTTCTAGAGATGCACTCAATCAAAAAATTAGAACTTTCTTAAGTAGTTTGGAATTTGGGACGTTTTTTATAATTAGAAGTTTGTCAATCAAAGTTTTCTTAGGGCCTTGATATCAATTGTATCCCTTCAATAATTCATATTAGTTATGATTAATTGCTTTTAAGCTTGTGCGAGAAAAGATCTCCGTACATTTTTATCGACCAACGCTTGAAAGAAAATCTCATGGAAAGTCAACTTGTATTACCCATTATTCGAAATACGCCTATCTATTTCAATAATACTAAACGGAAGAGAAAAAAACAATCGGAGAAAGTATGTAGGATATGCACTCAATCATTTTTGGTTTTTGCCAACGGTTTTATTCTGTCCATACATTCACTAGCGGTGTAGGGCTTTGTTGTGAGTTAAACGCACCGAGTTTAATTTTAACCGAAGCACGATCTCATCACGCGCCCCCATCCAGGCCCCGTGTGTTTAACAAAAGGTCCGGTCATAGGCCAATTTTATAGCTGCATCTTTGTCCGACCCGCGTGCCTTTGTGGCCGCGAAGTCGAACCTTCTCTGTCGGAGAGTTTGTGTTTGTGGTTTTCTCGTTTTAATAGAATACTGGAAAGAGTATCTGATTCACTGTCAGAGGTCACCGATGTCGTGTCGTTTAATTGCTTTAGAAATCGCGGCAATAGTCTTGAAGTAATTCAATAGTGTGCTTTGTGCATGTTCCGTGAGGAATCATTTATTACTCGAATGTGATGGTCAAAGTTATTTTTGTAGGATGAAAAAAGTTATTTTTTCTACAGATTTCAATATTATTTTGTTGGTTAAATATTAAATAGTTGTTCAGTATATATCGTTGCAAGCAATGCGGCGGATCTCTTCGCAAATACACGTCTCCTCAGTAAATGTCCAACGTGTCATTGTGCATGCGGGCAATGAATTAAATTATCTCGTTTCCGTATTCACATTATAGGCGTGCAATTTGAAAGATTGCAGCGCTCCTTGTCGCACTGATTTAATATTTTTTTTAATAAATATCTTTCGGCCGTTAACTTACTGTCATCGGGTAGGTTTATCAATTCGACGAACTGAGATTTCGGAAGCGATCATATCAAAGGACGTAAATGCCTGTTTAAGGCTATTTCTTTGCAAGGCGTGCAGCGGGACGTGTTTCGAATATGGTAATTCGTGCAACGGACTCTGGCATGCACCACGTAACGAGCAAACCTCTCAATGAAAGGTGCATGCATGCGTGGTGTTGCTTCAGAATCCCAATCGGCGCTTGCGTCACGCTCGGAATCGAAAGTGGTCATAAACCAAAGAGCCTTGGCAATGTTTGTATCGCGTTTTGTGATCTGTGACATTGTTGATGGCGACCTCTGTCCCGTTCGCGCTTACGCATCCCGGCGGGCGTTAGACAAGGACGCGAAACGAACGAACCGGCGCTCTCACTTCCGTCCGCCTACGGCGTCGCGGGCGCCGCCCACGCGCACATTTTTAAAAATCGCAATCCGGTGGTCTTCGCCGCGATAACGCCCGATATCGCCTTAAGAGCCTTTCGAATCTTCAATAATGGTTATATTTCATCAGCGCCTCGCCGCCGACCGAAGCGGGACTGTTATTAATACCGACGAAATCGTTTCGCAGATTACATGCATATTTATGCCCGTGAATGTGTCGAGTTCGCCTATCCGTGGTTCTCTGCAAAGCAAGCGGTTCGGTTAGAATTTCGCACTGTTTACGACCTCATCTTTTATTCAAGCATCCTCTCGGCCTCTCGTGGACTTTTATCATTTCGAATAATTCCTAACTGTGTCTGCGCGATGACATCAACACGTAGGTGGCGGAGGCTGTAAAACGCATCGGTGACCACATTTCGAAATGGTGATCCTCTTTAAGTTATGACTTAATTTTCGAAAGTCCCTTTTGTCGTCGTTCTGTTATCGGACGCATATATTTCGATAACGGCGCGACATCTCTTAACCTTCTTTAGTAATATTTGAATGTGTTTATGCATCAGTGAGCGCAGTATTTAGTAATCTAGTCTCAGTACGCGCCTTCGATGCAACCGCTGTCGAATGTCTCATGCCGCTCGCGTTTCAGTTTCCGTAACGATTTGTATCGACCCAACTCAAATCCTCATGAATGTACAGAAACATGTCTATAAGTCATTATCATAAAACTATCGTAAATAGTTGTCATGGAAGAGTAGCAAACAATGCGCAAGTAGCCAACAGACCTGGATAGCAGGCAAACAAACAAATATCGTTGGAACGTGACTCGACTTACCAAATCGAACGAGACGCGAGGCTTAGAATAATAAAATACTTTACGTTCGCTATGTAAATTTTTTTGTTTAATAATTTCGCGTTATTACATTAACCGTAAGGATTTACTCTAATGCATTTTACTCCATTAATTTTCAGGCCATTAATCAAGTGCCATCGTCCGTATAGTTTTTAGTTACGTGTTTGATATTCGAATGCAACAGATTAGATTATAGGTCCACCTTACACAGTACCTCTCCCCACCCTAGCATAATACCCCCGCTTTTATTTCATCGCAGTGAATTTTTCACAATCGGTGCTAGCTCTGGTGGTGCTGCTGTATTGTATTCATTCATTCTATTAGGTGATCTCTTTATACGTTTAAATTGTTCTCAGGTTTATATTTAAGTCGTAAATCTTAATATATATTTTTGCTAGTACTATATCCAGTTTTATAGATCTGATTATATAGTTCGGGACCCAGTCTCGGGTATATTGATACCTGTATTGTAACGTAACATTCCCAGTTTGTGCTTTAGTGTTTGTATAACAGTGTTTGTGATCCATCCAACGTAACGAGTGTATATTAGTCTTAAGGCATGATGTGTGTCTTGAACTTGTTTTTTTTTCTCTTTAAGTTTTGTCCATCGGTCGCTTATTGTGCGGTTAAATCTAAAAAAAAAAGAAAACTATTGGTGCTATCCCTTCCACTTCTATTGAAGCAGAATAATTTATTTTTTATATTAAATTACGTGTAACAAGTCGACGATGGACAATTGATCCAACTCTACCAGCATATGATCCTGTGTCATATTCACCAGTCAATTGCTAGTACAGTTGGAGCTCGTGAGGTTCATGTTAAAGCATAATAATAAATTAATATATTAGATGCTAAGTAATAAACGATGTATCCTAACATACAGTGCGACGGTAAGACTTCGAGTGCCTTAGTTATTCGTTATCTAACGGGAGTTGTTATAAGTACTTAAGGAACTCTGCAACGACTTCTGGAGCCAGTATTATTTGACACTTTGTCCAAATGAGAGAAATTGAAATTTTCGAAAACTGTTGTTGATTCCCAGAATGATTTTAATGTACTTAATTAATGTAGTTTAATTAGAGAGATGCGACCGGAAGCTCCGTCGCAGTTTCCCAAGCAGCAAGAATAGAATTGTAAATGTAAGAACGATGTTTATTGAATGTTATAGCGAATTGATTTAGCGGAGACACTGAACCTTTCCGTGTGCGTGATCAGTCAGTAGCATTGAATTGGTCCCGTGTCTTTGCTGATCTCAATGTCCAAACAGGCGCCAACAGCACTGATCGTCCCTCGAGAGACTTCAAATACAATTAGAGCAAATTCGATCCGTAAGAGAGTGTCCCAACGGCGGAACGTTCGTATTAGCGAGTTAACTCAATCGCTTTGAGGAGCGCACATTTAAATACGAAATTGAGTCCTTCGAGTGGCGCCCATTGCTTTTCGAGGCGATTATTCACGCGCCGCTGATAAATGCGCGACGTGCAATAATTCAATTCTCGTTTAAGAGCCGCCTCGTGTATGGCACGGCTGCGCCGTCGGTGCTCTTTTCGAATTTACGGTGTTCATTTAATGGGACTTTTGCTGCACTTTTACAATCTTCTCGGCTCGTTTGTCGCAATATATACTTTATTATTATAATTATTATAGTATTAAACAATCGATCAATAATTCCGATGTGCGGTCGCTTTCGAATGTTCTCGATATACCGATTGGTTGTTCATTGTCGTAGTTAAATGATGAGTTCTTCTAATCATTCTATGTAGTGGCCCAACTGACCGGGCCGGTGAAATCGACTTTACATCGAAATTAAATTTAGTACATATGTTTATGTCGCCGCCGGCAATGGCAATGTTCGATTCAACTGAATCATGGATTTTATGATACAGTTTTTGTGTGTAAACCTCTGATGTTAATCGTACAAACGCAGTGTTGTGACAATATTTTCGGAGACTTTAAGCGGTTGTGAAACGCCCAACATGAATGTGGAAATTTGCACGGGCGACTTGTCAGCTCTGGGGCCGAGTCGCTCGCCTGTTGAATTCTTGTACCCCCAAAAGTCACTCATTGAGATATTGTGATAGATATAATACCTGAAGACGCTAAAACATTGTTACTGTAAAATACATTTCTTGTAAATATGTACAATACAATAACGAATTAAGCGAGTGTAATTTTAATACTAGATGCAATGTTGTACAAGTTTTTTGTCTATTTAAATATTTTTTTTTTGATGAAAAAGATTTAATCTACACTATTTTTAATAATGACTTATTTTATCGTTTCGAAATAATTTATATTACGTGTTTGTACAATGTCGTAGATGAAACGGGAGGAGACATTAAAAAAATTATAAAAAATAAAACGTTGAAAAATTTGATCAGGTTTTGCATTGTCATTAGGTTAAGTGCCTTCACCCCTCCGCTGAACGCCGTCGGACACGTGTGCGGAACGTGGTTCCGTACGTCCACTATCTCGGATCGAAGCCTGGCCGCTAGCTTGGAGGTTCCTTTCTTGTCGTTACTAGATTTTCATCGCTCAGGCTTCGCTCCGGATAGCGTTCTGTTCATGTACATAGGGGCGGCGGTCGTGGGGCCCCATTTTAAAATGCTACTCTTTCCTATCGGCATACGTCACGTGGTTTACAGGCCTAAAGCCACGTGCCCGCATCTGTTGGGAATTTGAAGTATTTTAATATCGGCCGCCGCCAAACTGGACCGACTGAATCATATTCCTCACGAATTCCTCGATTTTTAAGCGGGAAGAATTTGATTTATCACTGTATTCAACAGTGTCCGACTGTGCTTGGTTAAACAGCCGATTTGTGATGGTCGTCACGAATTTTGACTTGTCTCCGACCATCTCGAACCGGCTGCGTAATAGTTTTTACAGTGTCGATGCCGAGAGAATTGTCGTCGCCATTATCGGTTTTGTGGGTTAAGTTAACGAAGAATATCCTCGCAAGAAAGTATAAGCTTTATTGCGAGGATATTCGATACCATCGCGTTTTGGTAACAGGCGACGGCAAACCTCTCATTTGGCATCCATTAGAGTTATATATCGTAGACATTAAGATTGGCCAATCTTTTAACGGAAGTGAATACTGAAGAGAAAAGATAGAACGGGAACGAAGATCAGTCAAGGTAAGTGTAACGTTTGTTCGTTCCGATCTAATGCTGCTCACTAACATTTTTAACTTGTTTTGTCATGTTTGTTTATCGATGTGCCTTTTCAGCTGCCCGCCCTCCTTACAGGTATCAATAAGATAATGAGACGACTAGATTCAATTTAATATATAATTTTTAATAGGGCATTTTTTTTTTCTATGGCTTCATTTATGCAGGGTGATGCCAAAGTTCACATCATAGGTAATACAAATTTAAATAAAAGAAAAAAAACAATTTGTTCTGATATACAGTTATAATTATTACGACGCTAGTCAGATATACTTTGGAGAATGATGAAAAAATATTGAGTATAAACGTGATATTGTAATACAAATGCACAGAACCCCACTTCTAGTTGCCTAGTCGACGGGGATTCGTATAAATCAGCCGGGCAACTCGCTCCGCATCACGGGCGAACGTTTAAAATCGAGAACATGAATTGCTTACTTTTGCACATTTGTTAAGCCATCTGTTAAAGCCGACACCCATATTATCAGCGGCGGGTCGGGGCTTAATGTATTCCTTTAAAATATTGTGACGTTTCGTGAATAATCCTCCCAACGTGACCCAGCCACATTATCCCGGCCAGTTAGCCTAGAGCTGTAGGCGCGCTTGAAGATTTCTCGTTTGGGTATGAATCTCAGTCCGCACGTAACCTTGTCGGTGTCCTTGTAAGCTGGTCGGTAATTTCTACCGTTGATGGTCGTTTCAATGGCGCGGATTTACGGCGGGCCGTGCAGCGGTAGTTCATCTGTTTACAGACTTTATTTGAGCGTCAATCCGCATGTCTAATGCTCATAGCGTGCTGATGGCTTTGAATAATTTCACAATGGTCCCGCTGAGTTTGTATGCGAACATTAGTCATTATGATGACATACTGTCAATGACTTCGAACATTCCACGAGGATCTCCTGTAGCAGGGACTATAAATATTTATAAGAGTGGGATTTGCGCCGCGTACAATGGATTCCTTGTTCTAACAGGAACTTATGAGTCGTGCTTGTTTTAGATATAGGCATAATAGTTCATCCTACAGTGGGGACAGTATATTTAAAAGAAGCTGAAGATGGTTGCCTCTAGATTGTTTTTGTTCCATCCATGTCGATCGTTAGTTGCGTTCGCCATCGGCAGGAAGTAGGTGTCAATAAATCCACCATAATAGCGCCATCAATATTTCTCACGTGATATTGTCGCTAATTTCCACATGGAATCGCGCCGCGTCCGAAGTATTATTAATAACGGTTAAGTTTTTCACCAATAATCCGTCGGGTAGCCGCAGCAAAAAGCGCTAATTGCGGATTTCTGCTAGAATTACCGAAGACATTCGACGATTTCATACGACTACAATTTCCCCGCACAATAGACGTCCGCGCCGGTCGGATTGTTTATGGGTGCATTATGATAATGCTGGCCGCTGATTGATTGGTCGCGTGACGGAGTTATTAGCGATTGAATTCCGAGACGCGGACGCGGTACGCATCTGTCGCCTCCGCTCACCTCCAGCGTTTCTTGCCCACGTCTTCGGCTTTGCCGTGTCGGCTTTTTGCCCACCGTCATTGAGGTGCGCTGGAAACCCGACGGCGGATTCCGTCGGAGAGCTATCGCTCATTGTAGGACTGCGGCGTTTTTGCGGCCAAGCATAATCTAAATTTACGTTTAACGTCCAGTTTTAATTCATACGCGTAGATCTATAGGCTTTTTGTTATGTAGATTAGGTTCTTTAGGTGCGATCGTGGTGAGAATGTTGGTGATTTTATGATTGCAACTTAAAGTCAGCCTATTGCTATCCAGATGGGTGAAAGCCATGTGTACTTTATTCAAAAATGACTGAAGAAGCTATCGTGTATGCGATATGAAGTAGTGTACCTCTATATCACTGGTAATGATGTAGTTTAGTTCGCAGTACAATTACAACGTTAGGTTGTAGTATACTGCATGATACCACTTATCGATATCGATTCGGTATCTTGATTTTAATTGATCCGTTTAAAATCCGATACTGGTACTGGATGGCTGTAAAATGCGTAAAGCGTTTGCGAAACCTCTAATTAATAGTGTATATCATTTTTAATGATAAGTATTAGTTTATTTCTGAGGTTAACCACAGCAGTATCTTTCATGTTCAATCGGAGTTTTGGTTTGCAACTATTTCAGGCATATCACTCGTCGTGTAACATGTCGGATGACTTGAAGTTTACAAAATAGGAGTCAATTATGAGTTATGACCCAGTAATCTAGAGATCTGTATTTAAGATCTCTTGATTACTGGGTCGGAAGGAAGTCGCCGTCGACTCACCAGATGTTCCGACGTGACGTCGACGACTTTTGCATCGTACCGTAACGCACAATTAAAGTAATTTCACTAAACGGTCCGCGTCAATCCGAAAATAAACATTCGGGGAAGCGGCGAATATGATAATTCGGACGCAATCATCTCCCGTAATATATATGATTTCGCGCCTTCGCCGTTAACGCGGACATTGGGCTGCGGTGGGGCAATTTGAGATTGTAGCTGTAAGTTATTATATAAGTAAAGTCTTTTGAACATGTCTTGCGATTGTTGGTCATTGTTGATGTCCCGTTCGGCGCAGTTGCTAAGCTATTAGCTTCGGCGTCGCGGGTCGGGGTTTCGATTCTCATCTGGGGCAAAAATTTGCACGAACCATAGATAATTGTTCTGCATCTGAGCGTTTATCCGTGTAAAATCTGTGTACGTCGAACGCCCTAGACACAAGATCTTAAACTATTTTTAGAGACTTTAAAAAATATAAAGATGGTATTAAGATTCTTTGCGCGAACTAAGGCGTACAACTCTAATGGCAGTAGTCATTAGATAAGTTTGTTAGAGTCAAGTGATTGATCAAATGACTATGGGTGGTTAGTTAGATGCTTGTCTATGCTTGCCCTTGCAGTACATTAGCGAACAAGATTCAACTCAGAGATTTATGAATATAAGTAGAAGGCACTACCAACCCATCATAATTGAATAGAGAAGAAAATTAATTCCTTTGTCCAGTTTTTTTTTTATTTATTTATTTTCTCAACTCGTAAATTACGTGTTTGGAATTAATAGTATAATCGTAAACAGTGAACGTATTAGTTTATTTTATTTAATATATTTTTTATGAATTACATAAACATTTTTTAGATTTCCACAAATATCTTTAATATCGTTTATAATACAAACTTTAGCATTATTCACGTATTATTATAGAGATATAAGTGATGAATTGTTACATTTTAGGAATTAAATTGTGAACAACTGATCAGTACATTTCACGCATTTCTTCATAGTATATAGAGCTGTCTTCTCAATAATTCTTGTTATACAGCAAAATAAAATCCGGACAGCCATGAAAACTGATGCGTTATTTAAAAATAAAAATAGGTAGATTCTTCGGTTACCACTATCCTCCTTCATCCTCCCACACTCTACTTAGATACTACATTGTCAAATATTGGCTTTGAATTTATTACATTTTCATAGAAATATTGTAAAAAATGTTTTTTTATTAGATTATTTGATAATGTAATTGTTTTGTTTCATTATCTTATTTTAACAAGTATACTACTTGTAAAAGTGTAAATATGAAGGGCCGTACCCTTCGTGTTTACATTTTCACGTCCTTTTGGTAACAGGTGTTTCATAGTATTTATTATAATTGGTTACGAATTGACGTAATTTAACGCGCCTTGACTTAAAATTATAATAATTAAAATGCAAATTTACTTTAGCAGTTAATATTTCGTTAACGTAAGTGGTGAAATAGACTCAGTGAAAGCGATTTAGTGTTTTAAAATTTTTCCTACAACCATTGTACAGCCAAACTATTTTTTAACATCTGACGTCATCTTCTTATCTTATCTTAACTGACGTTGACGCTTTTAGCCTATGCGGTTCTGTAAAGCTTCATCGGATCGCCTAAT
>DWHO01000245.1:0-22877 GCA_018247575.1 Eurytides lysithous rurik | reverse complement strand
GTTGGCTGATCTCTTGTAGATAGGCCGCCGTGGCCGGAATCGGTCGGGAGGACATTATTTTTTTTTATGTATACAATTTACTATTTGTAAACATGTTTGTTTATAATGACTTTGATCTGCCACAATTTTTGCCCGGGTTGACTGGGAGACAATGTCTAAAAGCATTAAGTCCGTATTTTTTTTTTACTTTTCTTCAAAGTCAACTTAAATCAAGCGCCTTAAGACATTAGGATTTTTTTACTACTTTTCTTAAAGGATAAATTAAAAAAAATATATAACACAATTAAATAAAGTTGTGTGTGTGTTGTGTGTGAATATTTTTTTATAAATGGTCATCATCAAATATGTTTTTACGCTTGTACAATTGCGCTTTTTCATATTTATAAAATTCCAACTTTTCTTACTGTCAGCTTACACTGACAAAACATTTATAAAAGTCGTATTCACTTATCTAGTTTGTTACGTATAGAGATAACACTGCATAGTACATTGCACGAAAGACGTCAAATATGTTTCACGTGTTTCATGCGGTCGTAAATTTTTGTTTTGCGAACTTACAGTTAAGTATTTTCGATGTACGACATTCGTTTGGTCTTTTGACTACAGCAACATACGACTTATTAATATTTATGTTTTCTTAATATCTTTATTATTATTTTGAACATTTTTAACCTTAACATCAATCTAAATTTAGATTTACGTAAAATCGAAAAATGTTCATCTATTGTTAATTAAGGATTAAGAGGTTATAAAAAGACAATTGTTACAACAGCAGAAAAGTTACTTAAAGTTATTTCTCTTGAGAAGATTAAAATAAATTAGGGATTTATTGAGGAATGTTTCGGTGGTTACCAGTGGCGTGTTTTTTTTGTTTCAAATTTTTTTAGCTCGCTATTGCAAAACATAATTTCACTAATTAGTTTTTGATTTTTTTGGTCACAGTCACTTACTTCATTCAGGTGTGGACAGTAAATGCCCTTAAGTACACTTTTTATGTGTGAATTGATTTAAGCAACAACAAATACATATTAAAAGCGTGTAAAAGTATACGTTATTAATGCTGGTCCCAAAAGTATTATTTCATTGTTATATCATACCATGTCTTCATCTATATATTGTTAGATCCATCGGGGTATTTCCATTATGCTCATAAAGGTCATGTCCTGGTCAGGCTTAGGAGCCTGATGTTTTTGAAAAGACAAATTTATGCAACACACATTTTTTTTGAGTGGCAAGGGTTGGAGGCAAACAAGCTGATGAATCGTTTGATTATAGGCAATCACCTTCGTCCATGGACATTTGCAATTTACGTTTCCTACAAGCTCTCTTCTTGAAGGTCCCTAAGTAGTATCGCTTCGGAAATATTGGTGGTGACAGGTAACAATGACAGTGTCTCACAAAACTGACCATCTATTTTCTGCAAAAATGATAAAAGTGTAATAAATAGTCTTTACAATACCTAATCTTAATCTTGTCTGACGTAGATTTAGCTTATGCGGCTCTATAAAGCTTCATCGGACCGCCGAATCCTTGGAAATGCTAGTTTCCACGAATTGGATTATAATACCTAACAGATCATACAGTGTGGCGGGGCAACGGTTCGATGATTCGTGGCTGCAATAAAACAAGTATAAATTGTCTATTGAGCGAATAGGAATCGGTGTCTCCGCTCTATAAACTATTCAATCGCTGCAACTGTATGCCGGCAAGGACATGTACGTCGTAATCGTAAATTATTTAAAGTATTGTTGGTTATTACGTGATAGCATTCGCAATGTCCAGCCCGTTGTCGCTGCGCGCAATAGGGTTGTTCTTGAACCATTCGTTAGCGTTTGCGCAGAAACAATAACGTGTTATTAGAGTATCAATGACAGAATGGTTATTGAAGTAGAGTTTGCTTCAAACTGAAAGGCGGGTTCCCGTTTCTCGGTAGTGGGCCTTGTTCTGATTCTTATCCGAAGACAATATTCGTATTAAATATTCGTTTAGTAGGCACGATTCTTAACCTATTCGCTGCCAAGGATGACTTAGATGCTTCATATAATGTAGTCTTAGCAGCGAATGGGTTAAAGATACCCGTTAGTAATGTTGTAACCATCTCAAAATTAAAAAAGCGAAAGACGACACTTGAACGATTGAAAATTTTAAAGTTATCAGATAACACGATAAGGGAATATACAGTATACCGATAAGAAGATGAAAGTCGTTCGTTTTCTATTACTTCACTTGCAACAAAATAAGATAGACCATTAGTTTTAACGCGAAACAATTATCATTTGACCTTCACACCCTTTCCAAGTATTCGAACGACCGTTACAAATTCATAGTCATGAACTGCAGTATATTGACTTTAGTACCCAGGGATTGTCGCTTTAAGAACAATTTTTTTGTTGTGTTATAAGTAATTACATATATATTTAGACGCAAAAAATTATTATGTTGCATCTATGTGTACTATACAACTATCTTATAGGATAGATCGCTGCATTTGTTATAATTTGAACACAAAACTTAGAACTATTCTTTTTAGTAATTATACCTATTTCGGCCACCTCGTAATATATGGCAACTGTCAACAATTCTATAATAGGTAATGTATATGTAAGGTAATTTTTTAATAACTTTTGATGGTACTATGCCGTATTAAGCTATTTTGTCTCTCACTCGATAATTTTTTTTCAATACTGTTAAAGTTACTGTTGTTGCCTTTCGTTCAACCACCTTACATCATATATATTTTTACGGTGGTAGAACCACGCAGTAGCTAGGTGAGTGAGGTGGCCGTTAGCCCATTCCGCTCCCTCCCCTACTTTCCCCAATCCCAAACAAGAAATTTTTGAGAAGGGGAGGGCTGTTCTCAGAAATTTCTAGCTTAAAGGCTGGCGACGTATTTGCCTCCAATTTTGTGATTGTCTATCGGCCGCGGTGATCGCTTACCACCGGGCAAACCGCTTGCTCGTTTACTTCTTACTCCATAAAGTGAACTCTATGACCAATAATAACGCTGGCAACATTGCACATAATCGGAACACAGCAATACCTACACATGACTGCTTGGCGGTAAAATAACTGGAAAAGTAAGCTTCCCAAAGTGGGCAAGTCTTACGACTTCCAATTTTCTGTTAACATGAAAGAGTTTTATTTAAACTGAAGAGTTGTTATATGGAGATATATAAAATGGGTTTACAGGTTAGGAGGCTCTTGCTGGCTAGATTAAATTGCTTATTATTAGATACTTATGTGTTAATTTCGCAAACTGTTGTAGGCTTAATAGGTCTCTTCAATTCTTTGTAGTCGTGAAGTATTCCGCGTTTCTTTTATACTTCTACGAGGCGTGAAAGGGCACCAATGCATTCTTTGATGATTCCAAGGAGTCTAAAATACTAGCTTTCCTGAGTGTTAGGGATTGTATAATTGCTTTTAATTCTACCTCTCTTCTTTCTTTATCTTCTACCCAATAACTCTCTCAGCTCTAGTTAAGCTAAAGCAGTTATTGACCCGTATGCTGGTATGTATGTTTGTACGATTCTTTTGAATCGAAAACTTTCTCGATGTTAAATTTATCGTCATTTTTAAGTATATATTTTTTCTTCTTTGATGGAATAAAGTTAAACATTAACAGTTAAGATTTTTGTTTTTTTGACGGAATAACTTGTTAAACATTAATTAGGATCACTCTATTATGTGTTTAAATAAAATTGTTTTTTTTTACTTTTTTCTTGAAAAATTATGCATTATTTGTAAAATACTACGCATTCGCTTAAATGCACCGTAAAAGGGTTTCGCTGTTTAATACAAATGGTAGTCATTGACATAGTCATAGGTCAGAATAGAAGGCATTACCAGCATCCTATTAATAGCCATTACAAAATACGTCTTTAACGCACAGTTCAAATGATTGCTTTGTATCGTGAACCGCGACTTAGCGCCACCTTTGAACTCACGCTTACTCGAGGTAAACTAACGACCCAGCAAATTCAAATAAATAGCGATCTATTTGATGTCATTTGTATTAGATTAAGCTACTAGTTGAAGCACGCCATTAAAATTGTCATTTGAAGCGGTCGGTGTATTTCATGTGCCAATCTTATCGGTTACTATTTGCATTGAATGTTTCGTCTTGTTTATGGTACATATGTTATACGAAACATAAATCGGCCATATTCTATTTTTCATAGAGATACATCAATGTCAAATATTTTCTCAAAATATTTCCCGTTTGACCGGAAAAAATTTTGACCGAACAGTGTTTTAACTAATTCAAACTTGATTATGTTACAACTTGAACGTAATAAACAAACGCCGAGGGGTTCAATTAATGTTGTGATGATTTATTTCAAGTGGGACTAGGTTTCCTTAGTGACAGGTTATCTCTTAGTAGCGGTGGCGGATGACGACGAACGCGTTGGGCGGTATGCTCTACCAGGAGATCAGTGATTACGGCCGACCGCCTCGGGCGACATGATAAAATGTTGCTCTAGAAGTGGTATGAATCCGTAGTAATTATGCAGTAGTATTTTGTATGTGAGTACTAAATACAACATACGAGAAGTGGTAACATTTCGGGAGGCAGATAAGAATTCGTTCATCCCGATTGTTTTATACATATAATTCGAATAAGTTTGTGCGCAATTTACTCGTTATAAAGCGGATTGTTTTGCATGTTTTGCAATTTAAAAAAAAACTCTTGATCTACTTTTTTCTTACGATGACGCGAGTAAAAGAAGAAATAATTTTTTTTCCGATCAATAAAAAACTCATGACCACGGTATTCAATACGCAGCCTTTTGTACATTTTTTTTCTTTTATTTTTTCTTCTACAAGTAGTTGATCACTTTTACACTTTTTTTGGCAGTTTTTATACAACAAATATCTTGGTCCTCAACACAACGATAGTTTCACTTCTAGAAACGATTTAGTAAATGACACGTGAGAAACTAGGAAATTCCGACATTCCTTTCTATTTGCCATATAAGAGTTAACCTAAAGATTACAAACAGGATTAGGCCTGATTGGAATAAATCTAAATGTGCTTTAAGATAGCACTACTCAGAAACTGAACTAAGCTTTATTATTTAACACACGATCAGAAAGACAAAAAGTATACAGCGTTCAAAAAATATGTAAGCAAATATTTACAGGCATTCCGCATTTAATTAATAGATTTATTTATAGAATATGTAATAAAAATGAAATTTATTATGACTGAACGTGTCCCAACGCAACGAATTCCAGACAATAGTACACTGTTGAAATAAATACAGCAATTGTTGACATCTCAAAGATTTTGCTGCGCGATGAAATAAAAAATTTAAAAAAGTAGTTTTTTATTTTTAACTGCACCGTCACGTTATGATGAATAGAAAAAATATCTTTTATCAAATCTTTCTTTGTAGATGATAACTTTTACACTATCGGTTATTATTTTTTTAACATTTATTTTGCAATGAAAGTATAAAAGAAATAGTGTATTGTTGGCTTCAAGCAGTAAAATTATTTATTATTTTAAATTATTACTAGCCGAATAAATAAGTCAAGCGCTTGATGCTAAGTTTATAACAGCATAGCTTGACGCTTGTACAGCGTTTACCTAAAAAGATTTATCTTTACGGCCAATATTTTTTTTGTATCGTAGCTCTTTAAATCGGAGTAACATTTGCATTCCTGCCTAACCTCTAGACAGACTGAGTATTCTACGTCATGATAATAAAAATACAAAATATCCTTCTACACAAATGTTTATAATACAAAAGTAAAACCAGATACGGAACGACTACGCAATAATATTTCTATATGAATGTTCGATATTGAATGCATGTTTATACAAACAGACATACGTCTGTTCTGTATGATATTCTAAACTGTAATGAAACTTTTAGAAGTTGTTCTACGTACGATCTCGAAGGTTTCATTTAAAAAAACCAGACTCTTTCCTCTAAGTGGTAAGGCACAGTCTTCCAAGTGATTCCCAAAATGATCCAGGTGAACCTCCTGGGGTCTACGGGATTCCTAGAGGGGGTGTGATTAGATCTAATCTTCTTATGTTTTGACGGGTTTGGGAATATGGTAGAGCCACGCAGCTTTTCCCGCTGCTGAACGGGCCGGCTCGAACAGGATTAGTACCACGGCCTCACAGAAAACTGGCGCAAAGTGTTTTTGCTTCCGCGTTTCGTCCGGTGAGTGAGGTGGCCGGTGGCCCATTCCCCTCACTGCCCTTCCTCCCTCTCTCACTACCATTCCTCCCTCTTCCTCCAAACCCTCTCCCCTCCTCCCTCCCTCTCACTTCTTCTTTTCTCTTTCAAAAATTCTCCCCTTAAAGGCTGGCAACGCATTTGCAAGTTCTATAGTCCTGCAAATGTCCATGGGCGGCGGTAATTACTTACCATCAGGTGAGCCGCTTGCTCGTTTGTCAGCCTTATCCATAAAAAAAAAATGTGGTAGAATTGTAGCAGCTGTGGGTTCATCGACACCAGTAACATCTTGAAAGTGGTTTAGAAATAAATAAAATTGGGGAATCTCTGATATAAAATCAAATAATGAAAAATATATAAGCATGTCTATCAGTTATTTACACACAAAATCCTAAATTAGATTAGCTTTAATTGATTTGTTAGATACAGAGCATTACTCGCCTCATGTGTCTAGTTAGTCTGTGATAGTTTAATAATAGTTTTATTAGGCCAGTGTCTGGCAGCGTCGGAGCACTAAGTGCCAATACGTTGAATGTTAACATATTTTTAATCATCACTGCTTAAAGTAAGTGACACATTCATTACGCACTTGACATACAAACAGTTGCCAAATGTATTGTATGGAATATGACATCATAAATCGTTTGTACTTTGCCGGTACGAGTGCTAGCAATATATTGCATATGTTTGGTAGTAAAACGTTCTATATTTATTTGTACAATTTCAAACAAACTCAACGATATTCTCGATATACAATTACTACTCAATTTTAAGAAGTATGAATGTGTGTGTCTGTGTGGGTTTATTTGTCCTCTCATGGGCTAATAACAATAAAAATTATATAGGACTAACACAGCGATGCGCCGTTAAAGATTAAAATCGTATTGGCGATTGGTTGAGACATAGCGTAATATAAATAGAAAATAAAATCAAATTAATTGAGTACTTACTTTTTTGCAGTCGGTTAAAGAGAAAAATGTAATTAATTCTTTAAATGTAATATATTACAGAACTGTAAATTAAGACCGTTAGAGAAGAACCAACAAGAGAATCTGCCGTTGGAGTTTTTTCATTGTCCTGTTTAGAAGTTGGTGTTTACTAGGCTTGCATTTTATTGTATTTTTTTGTTAGGGACACACCCATTCTCGGGCCTGTTTGAGCAAATAGAGCTATTATGAAAGGTAGTTCTCTACCACGTACAAGTATATTATAACTGATACACTACCCTTCATAGTCCTTAGAGATGTTATAAATGTGAAGATGTCGTTGGTTTGTTGAGCGACGGATTAACATGATTTTTATACGTATATTTGATTCCAACTAGCCTGAATCGTCTTTCTTATCATCAATTTCTATTTTGAACTTTTTTAGGGTTGGAACCCGTCAAAAGGAAATTCTTCCGATTTGATTTAGACTAACATCGGCCTAGACGGACAGCCAGAAAGAACAAACAAACTTTTGCATTCATTAAAAGTAAGGGTCAAAGAGGATACGAACTATTATAGCATACTCAAATCTTGCATTATCACCGAATTTATATGGGTTTTTAATTATAGTGCTTTTGAACCAAAATTTTAATATCTAAATCCACGTGTTATAGTGTTTCGCTGATAATCTTCTATCCCCCGTTGACAAGACTGCGGTTGTTAGCATATTTTTATGGAGGTACCCGAGAGATCGTTTCGTATAACGTGATGTTTTTAATACTATTTTATAACTGTTTGTATGTCAGTGCCTTTGATTTAGCCATTTTACGATCGACTATAAATATATATAGCGTTTCGTTTGTAGCTGCGCTCTCAATAGGTACCTATTACTAATCTTGACCTATTAAACCTACGTCATCCGGTATTTGAAAGGTGGAGAAACACACCGACTGTAGTTGAAATTTGAATCAAATTATATTTTACCACTTTTTTGCTTTAAAATCCCGAGCAAGATAAGTTATATAATCTAAACAAGCTCTTAGAAAAAATAATCGATAAAGATAATAAGTTACTATATTTACTTTTATATTGACGGTATTTATTTACTTAGGTCTTCAATTAAGATAGCAATAAATTGTATGCCATTGTGTGTTATTCTACGTCGAAACCATTACTCACAGTCGTAACCGATCAGATATTATTAAGTAATGGCTAGAACCTATAAACGCGTCAATCGCAGATTAAATTGTTGTTAATGCTCCAACTGTCCCCTCTTTTAGTCCCTTAACCGTGACGAAAAAAAACAGATCACTATGTATAAAACGGAATAAATATTAGCGTCTTCCCTTTTTGATTGTAACCCAATCTCAAATGCGAAATTAAAACTACAGTAAGAAATAAAGTATTATTGGATTTTTGTGAGACTGCAGCTTTATATAATTTTTATCAATAACGCAATGAAAAAAAAACGTTTTTCGCATTTGTGATAAGTATGTTAAAGTAAGGTAAAACTAATGCAAAGTAACATTGAAATAAAAGTAGAACTATTATGTTGTAGAACCATTGTGTTGTATGTGTATATAGTAATGAAAATGATTTTTTTTCACAAAACGAACTTGTTCTATTACAGGTAAAGGGACTTTTGAATCACGTGATTAATAACGACCTGTTACGTTGTATAAAGTTATAAAACTTAACGGTTTAAACGCGGCATTGTTAATGAGCGTTTTAGATGACAACGAATGGCTAGGATAATTTAGAATATACCGACATCGCCGATGCATAAATATGAAGTAAGGATTTACGTTGGCGGCGCTTAAATTGATGTCTTAATAAATACTCCGCAGTTTAATGTTCCTCTCCTGGCAAATCATTATAAGGGACTGAGGACTAGAGAGGATGAAATATGGAAATTAAGCTATTAATAGCCCAAGACAGGGCGTCGGAGCTATTTCCAGCTTTAACTTTCGTGGAAATGTTGATGGGAAAATATTGGGGATAATTTAAAACGTTTATCATTTTATGTGAGCTCGGAGAGTTCAATTGAGTTAGTTATCCGACATAACGGAGGCTTTACGAAATAGATTCTGGATTCGTTTTATGACGTTAAGACGGCGGTACATTAAGAGATGTTAGTCGTAATGTTATTTTAGGGATTAAGCTGATATCGGCAGTTAAATTTGAATTCGACAACGATTTAACTAATTGCACGTTCTATTTCTTGTTCATAAATATAAGCCTGTTAATTCAGATAAACATGTTTAAAACATGAGATTTTGATAAATGTCCGTTTTTATTACTTAAAACATCATCAACTTTTGATAACTTCATAAACGTAGACAGATGTGAGCTTAAAATGAAGAAGAAACTTTTGTTATATTTTGAGTCTTTACTAAAATTTCAAATAACACGTAGACTACTTATTAAACTATGAATTGAAAGAATGCCATTCTTCTTTACTCTTCATAGAATTATGTTGGAAGAAAAAAAAGTTAAAGGTAAAAAAGTATGGAAGATTTTTGAAAAAATCCATACAAAAGTGTATTTTTGACGAATAGTGCATTGTTATTAGCGATTTGATAATGTTTACATCAGAGCTCGTCCGGTGTGCCATGAGCACGGCTTCCATTCTATTAGCCTGTTGGTTTTCCACGTATGAGCGTACGGGAGGCGTAGGTTTCACGCCAGTAGTGAACAGTCGCGCGGCGCGGGTCCAGCGCGCAATCACCACGGAAAACGCGTACAGATAAAAAATAAATATCCTCGTGTGCCTGTGAAGGAAACAGTATCGCAAAAGCGCCAATTTCTCCCCGACTGTGAGACGATATTGTTCCTTTTTTAAATCGAAAATTTAATTTATTCTTTTACGGTATAAATAATTTTTTTTTGGATATTTTTTTTTATTATTTTTTATGCCAAATGCGCGACATTTAAATATTCATTAAGTCGATTATAAAAAATAGGTTTATGGTGATATATTTGTCTGGCATGAAGTAAGAAAAACATTCATACGAAATTAGTCTTATAGGCGGTTTTTTTTCATGATTTGTGCTTGACTAAATCCTAACTAACGAGCAGTAGCGATGAAGACTGGGTTGTAATCACAATAGCTTAGTGAAAGATTGGTTGAACTTTTAATCTCTTTTTTCTTGAGTAAAAAAGACGAATTCGATTTCACTATGAGTTCGATAAATACACTTGACAAGACTTATGTTAATTTGTTGATTCCCGTAAAAACTTTCGTTGATAGGCATGTCGATGTGTTAAGTGATGTAACCGTAGGGCAATGACAATCCTATGTTAATTTGACGTTTGTTATATGCGCCCAGGGTATACTATAGACTGGTACCACCAGTCTATTGTCAAAAGTATAGTTTTGACACATGTGCGTGATGCCAAACATGTATCACAATTAATTTTTTGTACAACTTATATCCTTTTTCGCGTAAAGTGACTTTATTTTTCTTTTATTTCAAATAGCTGTTAGATTATGTACGCCTGCGTATGAAATACTGAATTATTTGTTAACCGAAACATATGTTTTTTCAGCAATTAGTATTAAATAAAGGAACCTTTTGTTTCCTATAACATCTACAGAATCATTAATTAGAGCGTGTCTGACATGCACTTGGCCCAATTTTCCAATTAGCTGTTCCACAGTTGTTCGAAAGAAATTCTAATTGTTTCGTAGTATTTTTTTTTTTCAAAAAAATATTGCTTATGAGATGTATATAGGATCAAGAGTAATAACGTCTCTATGATACGCATTTAAAATTAAGTCACTTTAGACAACTACTTTAATTAATTACGCGGTAATTGAAAAAACCATTTTACTTACATTTACTACACTAAGTAATGTTTATCTTGAACATGTATAAATTGTATAGTACGATAAAAAAAAGACTTACTTAGATTCAGCAACGAATTAATTAATCGTAATTAAAGAAGCGGACTCGGGTAACACTAAAACAAATAAACAGTTCAACTCGATTAAGTAAAATTAGCCGACCCATCTAATGAGATCATGTTACTTCGCTTATTACGTGTTATGTAAATTAAGCTGATAAAAAAGGGTTGTGTAATAATTTAAGGGCTAGTTAGACCTGTGATTCTTTAAGAATCCAACTTTTTAAATACAAAGTTTTGAAGTAACTCATTGCCGGGCGGCAAGATACTTAGATAAGTGTGTTCTGCAAATTCAAATCAACATACAGCATTGATATATATGCTGCATATATATGCTTAAACTTTTTACTTTAAAACAAATGAGATGGTCAAGAAGTATAAAACATTAACCGCCTTAAAAATAAAAAAGATTTAGTACATGTAATATACCACGTAATTGTTTTTAGCCAAAAGGCAAAAAGGCTTAGATAAATTCTTCTTCACGTAAGTCTTATTTTCATAGATTTAAAACTTAGTTAAAAGTTCATATGCGGGTACGTAGTCATTCTATGTTCGTCTTTAACCCCTTGGACGAAAATTTATTTCCAGTCAGCACTGCTCTGGCAGTCGATTTAATTTTCTTAGGTTCAAGAGGAGGGATTGAAACTTACTATTTTGTTGCTCAAATAATTTGTTATTATTAAAAATAATATTTGTTTCACACATTTATATGAATGTATATTGTTATATATACATATAAGAACATAATTAGTATTTAAAAAGTTCACGACGAGCTGGACTCGTCATTTCCGTTCAAGGGGTTAATATTCTTAAAGATTACGAAGGTATACGAAGCAAGATTCGAGTAAAATGTAATAAATTCCGCCAGGCAGTACGCAATCAAGTGACAACTGGTTGTAATTTGGACATCGTCATTCTCTGCACTGTGCGTGTTAATTTTTCGTCAAGAGTTCATTAGAAGACCGTCACAGAGCTTAGTAGTAAACAAATTGGGGTTACTACGAGATTGGTTACGAAACCTTTTTGCGCCTTAGGGCTGTTGTTAGTCGAAATAAAAGTCCCAGGTAAACGGATCGCTCGAGAAATGATCTATAGTAGTCATTTGGGCGGGTCTTTCGAAAAATCAATTTTTGGTGGATGGACGATTATTACTAATTGTACGTTGGAAGTTTTAACACACGATGAAATCTTAACAATGAAACTGTTGTGGGCTAGGATCTTTTTGATTTATTACTGTTTTTTTTGGCTGTGGCTTTATTTGTTTGGATTTCGAATTTACATTGTTCCTAATTGTCCACGATAAAAATAGCTTGGATATAATAGGGTATAATATGATAGCTCTTTACCAGACAATACTTCTGTCCAATATTTTTTGAATCTGTATTGTCACACGAAAGAACAACAAAAGAAACAAACTTAAGACAATTTACCATTGGTTCGTAGACCGTAGTATAATTTTCTTTTTTTTATTAATTTATTTCAAAAGACGAAGTTTATTGAAACTATATTTACACATATTTTAAACTAAATCATAAGATTGATTAACATCACAATTATAATAAATATACTGTACGGTCAAAGTTTAGATGGAGTTGTTAAATTGTTGGCAGCCCTAATGCCCTGCGTTTCAATTTAAGTACAAATGACATCTAAATTTGAACGCATGGCCATTAATCATCATTATTATCCTTCGAAATTGTTAATAGAGCAGTTGCCATATTTTCTTCTGTCTGTTTTTTATTATACTAGGTTTTAAAATAACTGCTGTATTATCTGAAAAGTCTCTCTCTCTCTTTCTCCTCCTGCCCTTATCCCACTAGGTGGGGTCGGCACAACATATATTTTTCTTCCATACTCCTCTATCAGCCGCCATCTCCTCAGTCACACCTTTCACACTCATATCTTAGTCTGTTATGTTGAAATCATTAATTTCATTTTCAATGATAATTATTGATTCATTTTCATTTATAATCATTACATATGTTATTCGGAAATTTTAAATATCTGTATTTACGTAAAAGCATAAAGTACAATTTTGCGTCGCAGTCGTGTTAACTTTATATTCTGTCTCACAGTAAGTGAGATGCTGATAATTCAGTACGACGGCTAGATAGGGGTTCTTTTTTTACAATTAATCTGTTATGTAAATTTAATTTATAACAACGTAGGGCCTGTTTGATCAAAACACACGATTACCGCGTTGTGATAAATGCGAATGCAGTACGAGTGTGCACAAGTCCATCTTGATTATGATCTCAGAAAGCCATTGGGAGCGTTGCCTCGCGACAAATACAGTTACGACACAGCTGTCTAGTTTCGAGCCATTGTAAATTTACGACCTTATGGTCCTGTTCACCTATTAATCTCCCCATGGCCGCGTACAATGGGGTTCTGACCTTTTACACGTCACTGTACCAAATGGCCGAACATTAAACACGGCGATCTCGGTACCCATTTAAAAAAGGGAACATTTTTTTTATTGTGACGGCATTCGAACTTCCGAAAACGACGTTGAAAAGTTCATCGTTAGATCTTAGACACGGGAAAAGTGGCGCCGTCAACCTTACACCAATACAAAAATTTGTTTCCACTTCTTTTAGGAGATAACGGACCTAATAATAACTACTGTTATAAATTTCTCGGAGATGATGAGAGTTACTTTTACGTGAACTAGAGGTAGCATAAAATATTATGTTTCTTTTTATTTAGATTTTACAGATGGCGATAGTAGATTCCATGCCATTCTGGTCTCTTGCTCTAAGACTACTGTTCTAGGTAAATTGGTAAACATTCGAATATATTCCTTCGACTTTAAGCGCGTTGAATTTATTAGATTTATTTTATATTACTTCTCCACTTTAATGAGAGATGTAATCTAAAAAGGAAGAAAAAAATCACATAATATTCGTACATTAAGCCAAAACGCCAAATGCAATGATCGTAATAAAATAAACATTGAAATCGCGAAAAAGGTTAAATTTATTGCTATAGTAGTCAAATTAGAGAGAAAAAGAGTAATGTGTTCGTAATATTTGTGGACTAAGTAACAACATTTTTCTTTAGTTATTACTTAACATATTTTTAAGAATTGAATAGAAGAGAAAAATTGTGAATAGTAAATTATTGTTTTTTAATTAATAATCATAAATATTTTTTTAACAGTTTTTCCAAAGAGTTAAATGACAAGATACAGGTAATAGAGTTTTTAACAGTTTAATATTAAAAGACAATAAAATAAGGACAAAGTCGAAACATCACAGACGGCATCACGCTATGGGAGTCATGCTCCCATAGAGTGATGCCGTTGCGAATAACTCCAACACGCAAATGGCATATCTCAGAGAGTTATGAAATTACCGCCATCCCTATAATGCCGCTAGCGCCTTCGCGAGCAAGTCGGAAGCAAGATACCTCTAGAAGCATAGATACCATATTACGGTCATCCTTATAGGGCACCTAGATATTTTCCGCGGTTTCTCTCTAGTGATTTTTATTTTAGAACATTTTTCTTGTTTCCAAAAAAAAAAAAATATGTCTTATGTCCATTTCTATCTTACAAATTACAACTACGATAACATCGTAACGGTCTGCTCTATTTCTTCGTGAAAGATGGACGAACAAACAAATTCACGTTCAGATCTATAACACCACTTATGTTCATTCCAGTTATATATCTTGTCCGTATTTCGCTGGTGCAGGTTTTATTTTTGTGGCGTATTTACGCTGCCTGTAAGTCATCTCCCTGTAATTAAAAGTAGCCTTTGTTTATGCCAAAAATTGTCAGTTGCTGCGTTCCTTTATGCAACAATCAACGGACAAACCAACGAACAAATTTTTAAATCACTATATAAGTTTTGCATATACATTGTTAAACGATGACGGTAGTGATATTTTATTCGAAAAAAAAAACAAATTTGAAAACATGTGAATAAAGATCAAGCACGCATATTTCAGTATATTACATCTTGTAAATAGGCTTAGGTCGCGACCATTATCAAGACATCCGGGCTTGACTAACCTAACCATTGGTAAATTAATGACTTGTACTTATAAAATAACGTTTCAAATAATGAGCCTATAGTCGTAAAGGCGCAATAGGTTAAGTTAATGATAAAACCGCATATTATTTTTTAGACTTTTAAAATTAATTTTGTACATGGACGTTTTTTCTGCGTCTAAGCTGTTGCATTCATATTAAATTTAAAAATGTATTTTATGTAAAAATGAATTAGGACGTACCGCGTAGAGGTATAGGTGATAACTCGTTAAAATGGAAACAACTTTTCAAATTCAGCTTCACTTTTCGGGCTTCGTGATAGAATTTCATATTAAGATCCTGAAGCAACGACGCTTTGGATTAATAACGGACGCTTTGGATTACTAGCACGTCACACGTGCAGTTAGCTTCAATGAATTCGACGGAGTGCTTGGCGCCCAGCCATCGCCTACTTTATGATCATAGAGAAATTTCGTCTAGTGCCGCGTTTGGAATGCTTAAATGCAGTTGTATAAACAAGGATTACAGTGGTTAAAACGGGATAAATGTGGTTTAATACATCGTATTACGTTTGATGGCAGTTTGCACGTTGTTAACTTAACTGTGAGACGATCTTTGGGTTTATAGCAAGTTGTATTCGTATATACGGATATCTATTTTCGATAAAAGATGCTGCAACTAACCGTTATTGTTTTGTAAATGTCATTTTCTGTTGGCATGATTACAGGAATCAATGCAGAAAATTCATTTCTGTGGTTACTAAGCTCCAATATCACAGTAGTTGGAATTGAAAATATTTGTAATGCGCCTACTTACTTTGGCGAGGTTTTAGTCGCTTCAGAACTAAATTAACTATAATGCCAATATAAATTGACCTTTGTCAATCTATATTTTTAGATGCAGTTCACCGAGTTCTATGAATAAATACAAATATTGCCCTTGACGTTAAACAGAGAGAGTTACGCGGCGTTCGTAATTGCATTATACGAGTATATGATAATCGTGTCGGGTGAATTGAATTATGGCAAATTATAATGCAAAATAACTTAACCGATGTGAATATTAATGGACTGCGTACTGCGTTAGTGGAACAGTTCACGGTAGTACTATAAACATATCAATAGGGATTTCAACGTGAACCACTCGTTTCGGTTCACATTACCAGATCAAAGGGGTATCGCTGGCAGCACTTAATCCGAACAAACAATAAAGCAATCCGCCAGCGACTCTGGGCACGGCTGCACCGCTAAATTATATATCTGGATATAATTAAACTACTACAGATACCGTTTTAACCGCTTAATGCACACCTCCGTGACATATACGGGCAACGTTTTCCGGCAGAATTGTGCAGCTCCGTGAACGTCACGGTCACTGTAATTTTATATGTCGCAAAATATTACAGCTCCGTATGGGTCACGGTTAATATAATTTAATTTTTTTAATAAAATAATTTAATTTTTGTACCTAAATTCATTATAAAATGTGCATTAAGGGGTTAATGAACGGTCAAATTCTTCTCTTACATGTTGGTCTAGGCCCTGAATAACTTTTATAACGATTTTATTTCTCATACCAGTTGTAATTAGGTCAAATTCGAGACTAAAAGCCCCGATAAGACCCAAGGTTTATTGTTATTCAAGGGATCGCTCCAATATGTCTTACGTTACAGATTCTGTTGTATATAAATAAAAATAACATCTTACTATTGCGAGACTGGCTTAAAATGAAATTTGCTCAGCTAATGTTGATTTTCGTTCAAGCGAATACTGAAGTGTGATTTAATTCGGGTTAGTTGTGGTTTTCATTATCGACGGAATGTGGTCGTTTCGAGTTTTCATCGTGGCATTCGTCTTTATGGTAAGTGTCATTTTTTATTTATCTTCATAATATCAATTTAATTAAGTGTATTTTTAACGTAAAGATATTTGTTTGCTATTTACGGCAATATGTTAATAAAAGCGAAAAAGGAAAAATAAAAAGCAACAGCTGATAGCAATACTTGACGTGGTTTCTGTCTGACAGTTATTATATTATAATTTGTTTGCGTTACTTGTAGATCGTAGTTTCGGATCTTTTTACCAGATGAAAGTAAGCCCATGTCAAACTATATGTTGTTTATGTCCTGCAAACTATATATGTGCAAAAAATCACAATGAGCTGTTGTGAGCAAAAAATCAACAAACATTCTTTCATATTTACATTATTATAGTAAGGATTTAGCAAATTTAATCCCTGTTTTTATTACTCCTAGTATCCTTATACGTTCCTCACAGATAAGGTGGAAGAGAATAAGCATCAAATAAAAGGTGTTTCTGAGAGGCGGCATTTACGGTCACACCTAATGGAACTATTTAAATGAAACACAATATTGATATTTATCTATGAACGCCGCCTCCTAAACGAACTCCAATTCCAATCTCACGACGTCGGGCAATTCGTTGACTTACACTTAATCCTAATTAATAGGCCATTAGTAGACGTTTTCAATTACCACTTCGTTTGATTTATTCAACCACCTAACCTAACTAACAATTCGCTGATTAATGAACACGTAGATAATTTTGATCAGATTGGAAATAACGATGAGATCGATCTACCATCGGCTTTGATTATACATATAGATAAGATGCTAATATTGAAATAATGTTTTCTTTATTGGTCCTCTTTATGTTACCACTTTCTCCATAAGCGTAGCTAAAGTTTAGCGTTGTTGTCACGTAAAGTTTTTAATGACGTGAAATAGATGAAATCAGAGACGCTAAAAATAATAGAGCCTCTAATTTCATCTATTTGATTCGTTGTTGTCCACTACACTGTAGTCGAAAGCAAAATCTGGTTTTTGAGTTCAGTGTAGTAAATTAGTCGTTCAATTCAAAAAGTCAATCAGTGCAGTAGAGAAAATTATAGAGAGTAAGGAAAATTGTGTTAGTAAATTATAAATCATTGTTTAATTATATTTACATAAAAAAGTAAAGTTAATCTAGTGCCAAACTGCCCAAATTAGTCCAGGCGTTTTTTGCGTAAGTAACAATTATCAAAACATATAAACTTTACTCATTTATATTATATTTTATATTTAACATTTGTGTAAACTAACGCACGAAAAAGCTAAACCAGAAAAAACCAAAGACATTACTAGGGCAAAATTCAATTTTAATGGCAACACCTACGAATCGCCACCATCAATGTGTATGTATATATCATTCAGATGCGGTCATACATATTTGGATAATGTCATTAAATACGAATTAAAGAAGCCGAAGCTTTTACGGTGGTCTTTAAGATCGACATTAAGAATGACAAAGTTACGAACGAAGATCGTGAAGACAAAGACGTTATGACCATCAAATCGCTATTAAATTAGATCCTTAATGTATTATAACCATTTGGTTGACATTAATGCCCCTAAATTACACAATTCGTTTGCAATAAGTGCGTCATATTGCATATACCATTGGCATTTGTTTTAGATTACATTTTGATTACATTTAACGTACCTATAGTCATGGGAGCAAGCGAATCGTGAAGATTTTTAACCAGAATGGAATTTATAAATGGTGATTATTGCTTCAGGAGTAACACAACAAGATTTAGCAATTTTAATGTAGCCTTGAAATGATGGGACCCCTTTGCAGAGATACAGAACTGTATGAGGGCATCGCCTATGTCCTTATACGTTTGTATTGATGGACGTGACATAAGAAATATTACTACAATCGTATAAAGTGAAAAGTATAATAATAATATCATGGGACATCTCACACATTGCTATCTGATCCCAAACAAGGCAGATCCTGTACTATGGTAATCGGACAACCGATACCCATACTTATATATGTTTAAATATATACTTATATGGATAATTAAGACCCAGACACAGAAAAAATACCTTTGCTCATCGCGCAAATATTTTGGCCTGTGTGGGAATCGAACCCACGACCTTCGGTTTTACAGTCAGAAGCACTAACCACTACACCCATATATAAAATCATGTTCTGATAGCAGTATGAACAAAATAGCGGGCTAGCCAGTAGTCTTTAATATTGTTGTATTATTATCAAAGTCGAATAGTGTGCACTTACTATAAATAACTTGCTAAACTGTTACAAAATAAGCTACGTTAAGGTTAAGTATATAGCACATTCCTGCAGTGGTATCACAATAAACAAGTCAGTGGATATAACTTAATTGTAAATTTAAGGAGTGTTGAAGATCGCACTGGCAAATGTGGTCCGATAAACTAGAAATTTTATTAGCACTAACAAATGGTATCGCACAGGTAAGCCGCGAGAACATTTACGTGCGGCGGCTAAATACGTGTTATGAGATATGAGAATAGTTATTGATACAATAAAAATATCAGACGATGGACCGGTAAGAGCACTGTGCTATGTAAACGATTCTTTAGTTAGATAAAATGGAAATGAAGGCGATATTCCGATAACTGACGAAAGCTTATTAAAACGTAAAAAAAATATTATATAATAATAGCAAAGTGGACACCAACCAGTTAACTTAAAATGGTGTTAATTGCAAAAAAGCATAGGTTAAGCGATCATGAGAGGTTTTTTTTTACGTTTACATCAATAGATTGAAGTAATTAAACTGGCGCCACAATATTAAACTGTTCCATGAATAAGCAGAAATATTAATAATCTCTCAAAAGACCTATCCTATGTGTATACTTTATTACTCCAATTCAAATGACTCAACTTTTAAGGGTTTAAAAATAGAACACTTTACCACCCGAATAGATGTTCTTTGCCTTTAATTGCCTTGTCAATACATTATTACCATAAACCGGATCAACATCTGTTGTATTCTGTTTTAGTTGTAGCATTTTATGGCGTTTATCCTTTCGTTGTTTAATTGTGGTATAGAAACCAGTATTTCTTAATAAATTATTTATCGAATTCGTGTTACATATTAATTTTATGCCTTCTGTTTTGTATTCGAATTTGTTTCTTTCTTTCTAATAACGTAATAATTTTATGTATTACTTAATTTATTAAATTTATTTATTTATTTTTATTACTTATGTTTTATTATCTATGGCGTTTAGGCCATACTATATTATACATATAACATATTATACTTAATTAATTTGTAGTTTAATTGTCATTAAAGAACTAGGACCAAATTTGATTAGTTATTTTTAGTTGACAATAATATTACAAATTTATGATTATTAATTTTTACACATTTATGAATATTTCGTGTACTGTTGTATGAAATAAGTTTATTTTCTTTTTTTTTTGCAATTTCATAAAGCATATAGTGTGTTATTTTTGTTTCTGGATCTAAGTCTGTGATATAGGACTGATCACCGATTCTTATATTTTATAATTCGTAATTCCATGCATACCAATATTCAGACGACTCGGAAATACGTTCCATGAACCGGCCACCGGACAATGCCCGTAGCTATTAATATTACCAAGCATTGTGTTTCGGTTGTCACCGGTTGGCATCAATGGCGTCGGTCGGTCGCACCATAAAGATGTCTCCGGTATCTAATTGGTGCTGTGACTTCGCTTCTATGTATCTTATTTATGTTGGTATTTGATTAATGTCGCCATTCGACTGAGGTCAAACCCGTTTCGAAAGCGAGGAACATATTTTTAAATGTACCAGGCTATTAGGATATTATAAGCAGATCGATATTTATGCTCTATAAAATATAAACTACTTCTTTATAAAGTTTATTAAAAATGATAAACTATGACACAAATCAGAAAGGTACGGGCCTAAGAAATTAAATAACAATTTTATTACTTCTTTAAAATACAACAGAGCATCACGGAAGATCGGCGTGGCAATAATAAGTAAAATGTATGTACTTTACCACGGCCAGGACTTTTTTTTGAAAAAACTTTGCTTTCTAAACGGGACCACGACAATGCCAGTACAGGTATCTATAGCAGATCAACTGCCGATGAGGTAAGTCCCAACGTGGACTATGCAAAACGTCTACAAAAGTTGATTGACCATCGACCACTGCATATTAACCAACAAAGCTGACTGCTCTAATCACGCGGCTTAAAAAAAACTAATTTGACTTCAACAAGCTAAATCAGTTTTTTTATAATTGTGTTTTTTTGAAGTTTGTTTTCGGCTCTATATAATGTTTTGGTTTAAAATTCCTTGTAAACACAAGGATTCTTAAAAAATTGTGTACAAACCCGAATACAATATAATAATACATTGTTTAATTTTGTTGCGTTAAATTCCTTTTTATAAGATTTACGTTCAAAAAGACAGAGCATAGATGTTGTAAAGTTTTACGACTGTATTGTAACCCTTTTAATAATTTAACGTATATAAATTATATATAGTAGGTAGGATTTTTGAAGAGTTCAACCAAGGTTTTATTCTACGCCAAGCAATAATATGCTGGCGTTACTGTGTTCCAGTTGAAAGGTAAAATGTTACTAGAGCAATAACTGAGGACTGGAGTTTATCACCATGTATGAGTCAGTAACGAGCCCAGCGTAGATCTAAGCAGTTCAAAAGACCGAGTCTCGCTCTAGTATTATAGACGAGCGTGCCATTTGCCATCTGGCTCCACTTGCTTTAGGGGAGAGCTATTCGTGCTATTTACAAGCTTAGTGCAAGATAGAAGAAGGGACACTGAGACTAAAATTTAAGAATATTAACATTTTGACTGTCGCTTCTCAATACGTCTATGAAAATGTTATGTACGTTTACAAAAACATTAATGATTTTCTCCGGAAGTGTGACGTGCATAACATCAATACTAGAAACAAAACAAAAACAAGTTTGTTTTACTTAAGACTCCTTTATAACGAGTGAATAATTCTTTTTATGGGTAACGTATGTACGTTTCTACAATAGGATTCCGGAAAACGCCCAGAAAGCTCTTATTGCTAAGTTTTAAAAAAATGTAAAGGGACGTTCACCGCCTCTGGGCTATTTCAAGAGTCTTATCATAAAAATCGGCAACATATTTTTTTTAAAGAGAGTTAAACGCCTGCCGAGATTCTTCGGCCTGTTCTTCTCAGGACTGAGACATTTTTTCCGAACACGTAGTAATGATTCTCATGACACTTAAAAAAGTGGTTGTAAACCAATCCAATTTTAAATAAACATTTTAACTTTGACTTTGCTATCAGTAAAAAACACTATGTAGAGATTTTTTTCAAAATTAAACCAATTTGCGGATCTAATCACGTTTATTTCATTTTAAATTTCCGACGTTTAGATACGTCGTATATTTGACTTTAAATAATCCATGGTCACGGGACAGAACATACTATCAAATAGATCGTGATGACATCTGTAAATTGGTTTCATTATAACAATGTGGCGGTATTTGCGCAAACACGAGAAAGCGTTATGTAGAATGTTACTGTTGTTTGTCAATTAGGCGGTGGGACGCGAGTCTGTGCTCGCGGTGGCGGACAGGCGCGAATTGAGGTGCGGCCGCCGGTTGGTGTCAGGGCTGTTCTCCCGCCAGCGTCTGCCGTTGGGATACTCCTACGTGACGACGATCCCGCGCGGCGCCTGCCGGCTTAATGTCACCGAGATTGTCCAGAGCGACAACTATATCGGTACGTCTCTGAGCCCTTTTGTGTATTGAATTTTACTATGGGCTCTTTTTTTCATGGAGTAGGCTGACAAATGAGCGAGTGGCTCACCTGATGCTAAGCGACCACCGCCACCCATGGTCATTGGCGACATTACAGAACTTGCAACTGCGTTGTCAGCCTTGGACGAGGAATAAGAGGGAGAGAGGGAGTGGGAGGAAGAAGGAGGGACGAGCGGAGCGGGACGGAAAGGGGTGAAGGAGGAAGAATGGAATGGAGGCAGAGATAGGCAGAGAGAGGGGGGGGG
>DWHO01000244.1:0-22892 GCA_018247575.1 Eurytides lysithous rurik | reverse complement strand
TCCGCGTAAGATTTATGTATGTAAAACGCTCTTATAACACAAGACATTTCTGACTTACAATAAGAGCAGCGTTTTTAAGAAAAAGAAAAAAAAAACGAGTTTTTAATGTTATCAGATCGATCGTTTATTACGGTCATTAATTGGATGTTGTGGTATGAATTAAAAATGTATATAGTTAATTTACTGCTGCCACTGTTTTTAATCTAAGCCTAGTGTTTATGATTCTTTTTTGTCTATCAAATGTTTAAGGTTTCACTCGCACTACTTATACGTATTGTACAAGTGTTATCGAAGAACAATATCCGTTTCACCCTTTATTATAATTTAGACTTTTCTGAAACATTTATTTATATATTTTTGATTATCTCATGCAAGACACGTATATATAAGAATAATATATACTGTACACTATTCTATTCATGAACGATATTATTCGTATTATTCCGGAGAACTATAACTATATACTAGCTAGGGACATATTTGTTTCTCACACATTCTTATGCGCTAAACCGCGAAACGCAGAAACGAGATGCTTAAAAAGGATACATTTTTACCTTAATAAAGGCTATTGATCGACGCAAGAGCGGTAAGCGTGTAATTTACGACTACGGACGTACCCCGGCTCGCCTCGCGTGTGCGCCGAAGGTGTGTTATTTATATCGGGTTTTGTTTTGTTTTATATTTATGCCCCCTTTTTTCGCAGCTCGTAACGGCGTGCAATAAAGGGGAGGTTAATTTTAATTCCGCGATTGGAAAGCTCGATTGGACTGTTATGCGGCTTAATGAGTTTATTGCCGCAATATGATGGGCATAACGGTCGTGGGAGTACGATGGGACTGTGTCACTGATTTTTCGAATCCAAATTGGATTGTAGTCACTGAACCACGGATGCATGTTAGTGTGGCGATACTACCATACAAGCCCAAAAGCCCGGCTTGGCTTGCTTATTAAGGAGTAAAATTTATAAATCTTAATTAGCATATAATTCCCGAATAATTTACTTTTAAATTTAAGCGTTCCGGGAATTATGTGCTAATTAATATATTTATAAATTTTACTCCTTAGTAGGGCGAGCCGGGCTTTTGGGCTTGTATGGTAGTCCTGTTATTACTGGTATGGCTGGTTGTTGGCCGTGTTGCGGTTCGAATTACAAACTAAACGAGTAGTGAAAATTGAGGTTTAGATTCTTGAGTGATCTAAAACGGTTTTGTTATGTGTGTTCGTAAAATCTTCAGTCGTAATTAGTTTGGTTAAAAAGAAATGTAATGTTTAATGAAATAAAGCATTTGACTGCAAAATATTTCTACTAGGTGAAAATAAGAATGCGTGTTTATTTATTACAATCTTGAATGCTCGCATAAAATTTAAAAATTAATAGTTGAATAATTCGATTATTTTCGTACATTGTTTGTAATCGCTAATAAATATTTCCGAGATTTAACGTGGTTACCTTATTGTGGAATAACGATAGAAAAACATTTGGTTGAAGTAGTTAACTATTTTGCAAAATCTCTGATAATACCAAAGCTAGTAATGTTGCTTACCATTCCATGACCCACTCGCCTTTTTGACATCTTCCCTTTGTATGAATTTTGACCGAATTTTTCAATAATGTCTGAAATCCGAGTTATATTTTGTAATTTAAATACTGCATAATTTGTTAAAATTGATCGGTGTTGTTCATATGTATGGCGTTTCCTTTTCTCAAAAGTAGTTTTGGTAACCATTGCTATGTTACATATAATCATAATTTATGAAAAAGCTGGGTTGTTGCTTTTAAACTGATTCTCGTCCGCTGATATCCAATCTTTATTACTTTATTTCTCTCCCAAACTGTTATAATTAAATTTTAATAACTTTTTCCTCATATCGTATTAACAATCTCAACACCAGCTCAGATAGAACGGTTGAGGACCGAGAAATCTTTATCTATTTTCATCCTACTTAACTCGAGGGCGAGCTCTCGAGATGAAAAATAGCCCGGATTAAAGCGTAACTCCATAAATAAAAGCCACTTGAAGCTCGGGGTTCGCAGGACTAAATGAGGTGCGCGGACCCCGGCGCGTTCCCACACCACATTGAGAAGATAAATCTTCACCTCACTCCGCCCTGCCTTTGGATCCATTAACTTTCGACTTTTTGCTCACGAAGGTGCCCTACAAAAAGCTACAAGCAACCCGTACCTAAGTACCCGACACCCAGGTAATAAATAAGAACCTGAATAACATAAGAACGGGTTTAGGTCGACTGGTAAATTAGTAATTCCGAACCGACATTGTATCCTTCGAACGTTGCGTCGCTCCGGATCTTATTAAATATGGGGATAAAACGCGCACTTAAATCGTTCGAAAAGTTACTTTTTTGATTTACACCTATCGCAGTCGGTTATGTCCGCACTTACACGTATTAAGGGTGGTGTTTTTATTGCGTTTATTATTCGCAACATTGTAACAACGTACTGGGTGTCGCTTAACCGAAACGCGCCGTAATAAATCGCATAAAGAAAACAGTAACAGTGTTTTCGGAAAAATAGTTGAGGATAAAAGGAAAGTTGTAACGGCGTCGTAACTTCGGGCATAAAGCGAGTGAACGACTCGAAAAGAATCTATGGCGGGTGAATTGTTAATAAAGATATAGAGCCGGCGATGTATTACGGGACATTAGTGACGTTTTATGATTGTACGGACGGCAGTTTTGATGAATGCACCCGTACATACCGCTCCGATCGTGCCAACAATATTACGGCAATTTATCAAATCCAAAGGAGCCGGGAGAGCTGGGAATTAATACGTCGACGGCCTTCAGTAATGCTATGGTTTTTGCAATAGAATGCCACTTGATAAATGGGAGTTTTATAGCGCGTGTTTTAGTGTTAAAGTTTCATTTATCGTAAATTTAAAATGAGAACTGTTATTACATACATTAATCTTAGATAAATTTCCTTACACCAACAGTCTACGATGAAATGACACTTGTTGCAATAGATTTACAAAATATGATATCTTTTATAAGCGAACATATTTATTGAATAATTAAAATTGTCAATGATTACACTATGTAATAACTTAAAAACATATACAACACATTCATATGGAATGTAATTAACAAACGAAAGAATTATGTATTTTAAAATAATTGTATTATATAATTCTAACTCACTCTCCCCTTAGAGGCTGACAACGCATTTGCGAGTTTTATATTGCTGCAAGTGACCATGGGCGGTGGTGGTCACTTACCATCAGGTGAGCCGAAAAAATAGTTTTGCTAACTAATTTTGCGATTTTGCTTTTTCATTTGATTTTCTAAAATCATTATGAATAGATCTTTATGAATAGAGGTTATAATCTTATTTCGTTGAATGTTCGACTCCCATTTTATTTCATTATAAATATACTAAAAAATTGTTTGTTGCGTTGGTTACAACTTACAAAAATATGTCGTTTTATCGAAAAAAAAAATGACAAGAGAACACTTGTGTGAAAACATCTACATAGAGCGAGGAGGTAAGACTGTTCTATATAATATTCTAAAGATGATTCGACGGGACCTATCTCAAACCGGCCGTAAATGTCTTACCCAGGATAATATTTTACGACGGCTTATGCGTCGGCCCGAGAGGCGGAGATAACCGACCCATACAGCCCTTATCTTATACCTACACATGTGCAGTGACGTCCAAATTTATCGACTCAAAAATAACCACCCAGATTAAGGACGAGATATCGCTTGTATCCCACCCGACTCGATCTCTCATATTATTTTTCTTATGGGTTTCAGTTTAAAAAATCAAACTTATGAATATGCAGTGTGGTTTTCTGATAAGCGTAGTTCTTTAAAATAAATGATGCACAGTTAGAACATTCTATCTAGTCCGTTTGTTTGACCTCCGTGTTAACTTATTTTTCCCGAAAGGATTTTCTTACCTAACATAAAGACCTAAATGAATCGAAACTGTTTATAGAATTATTTTTTTTGCATTTTGTAAAGTTTTACAAAATGTTTTAAAAAAAAATTGTATGATGATTACATAACATTTACACATAGAGCAATGCATAGAAAAAAGGAAAAGGACCGGAACATTTATTTCTAGATGTTAATTATATAATATGACCAAGATGATTGTCACAGAACGTGCTTAAAGGCATAAGTCGGTTACCCGAAAACCCTATTATTAAGGTTGTTTGTTTTATTTTAATAAAATAATAACAAAAATCTAGTAAAAAGTTAAAGTTGATAAACATGTATAAAGTTTTTGTAACTCTGTCAGTATTATTGAAGCTATATACTTAGACTGGCCATAAATACTGTTACAATTAAAAATAAACAAAATATTACTTTTGAATTTGGAATCTTGGATTGCATTACATGAAGTACGCTTACATAGCATACACTTGGTATTATTCAAATGTTTCTGTATCGGACTATCGAAAGGTACAATGAAACCTCCTCTGTTTGTTACAGAAAAAGATCTGACCGTCCAGGTAGTGTTTGTACGAAAAAGGCGATCAAACCAGTAAGGAAAAGAATTTGAAGAAATCCTGTTCGAAAGAAAGAGATTTTATCTTAGGAGATTAAGATAGCACCTAGAACCATGTCGCAAAAGATGACTTAGGACTTAGCCTATATGAGACTCACTGGTCATTTCTTAAGTGATAATTTAAAAAAGAATAGGGGCACAGAAAAATTTTGTTTAAGGATGAGAATTTTTTTACAACTGAGCAATATTTTAACTAACAAAATGATCGTATTTCTGAAAGCTCTAAAGAAGCTTCCCAATTAGTCAACACAGTACAACGTGGGCACTATCCGACTTCAGTGATGGTTTGGTGAGAGATATGGAGGGATTGAGCCATATTTTTGTGAAAAAAGTATCAAAACATCGGCACCAGTGTATCAAGATACCATTCTTGAGAACATAATTAAGCCCCTTAGCAATGCCATGTTCAATAACCAAGAACGGTCTCTTCAGCAAGTCCTCGGCGACAGGCCTCCTGGCAGTAAAGAATTTTCCCATAGAAAGAGTGCATGCTGCTAACTGGCCTCAACATTTAAAGTTTTGCAGTCAATGGAGACCACTTCGAATAAGCTTTATATATTTTTAACCTTTTTTTTTTATATTAATGTATTAAACTACCACACCGTAATAGTAATAATGCTGGGCATCCGTCTCAATACAGAATAAATATAAAACACAGTAAGTTTCTTTTTCCTTTTAGTCGAAATAAGTTTTAATTGCTACAAATATGTCACCAATTTCATGACTTTACATTAGAACTATTTAGAATAGAAAATATGTTTTTTTTTCTTGGAAAACATGTATACACGGTAACTGACTATTTTAATAATAATACGTATGTCAATTTTTAAAATGGTCTTGATAAATATAACAGGACATTTATAGATGTAATTTGAATACAAAGAAATGATGATGTTAAAGAATAAAAAATAATACGATACAATATCAAGAAAAAAAAAAGATATTTTTACAGTGGTAGAGTACCGGTGGCTGTGTATCGCTTTTTTATTTTATGCTTATTTTGTGTAGATCGTACCAAAAATAAATTACTCTTAAAATATACGGTAATTTGGATTAACTAAGATACACCAGTCTGTCTCGAGACGATGAGAATATTATACAAAACGTGGGGAATTTAAAATCAAATTTATATGCGAATTCAAATTTAAATTCGCATAATAGTATTTGCCTAAACATAAGAAATAACTTTGAAATAAAACTGTTTACGAATATTTCAAATAAATCTGTTTCTTTCATCACATATCATTTATTGATATTGTAAATACGGACGCACCAGCATCTTTACGGTGGTAGAGCCACGCAGCTGCACCCGCTGCTGAATGGGCCGGCACGAAGCGGATAGGTACTACGACCTTGCAGAAAATCGGCTTAAAGTGGAAGTGTTTTTGCGTTTCGTCCGGTGAGCAAGGTAGCCGGTGGCCCATACCCCCTTTCCTTCCTCCCTTTCGCTTCCTCTTTCTCCTTCCCCGAGGGATCCCCCCTATTACTCTCTCCCTCCTCTTTCTTCCTTCTCACCCCTCCTGCCTCTCACTCCTTCTTCCTCCCTCTTTCAAAATTCCCCTACTTAAAGGCTGCCAACGCATTTGCTAGTTCTGAAATGCTGCAAATATCCATAGGCGGCGGTAATCACTTACCATCAGATGAGCGAATTGCTCGTTTGCATAAACCATAAAAAAATCCATAATCACCAAACAGGCAGCTGCGGCGTATTCCTAATGTATGAACAAAATTTTACGCCATTTATGCAAAACTAAGCGGACTTACTACATGTTTACACCCTGACTACACCTGGGTGTAGAAATGTTGTAAAATAATAAATTAAATAAATATCAGCTACCGCCAGCCATAGTTATTCGCTAAAGACCAATTCACTCGTAAATGTCTTGAGGTCTTGTAGTATTTTTACATTAAATATAATAAGCCGTGAGGATTTATGCTTTCGTCATAACATAACATAACGTGTAATTTTCTATATCGAATAAAAGATTATTCTTTGTTTCATCGATTTTTAGCCGGGACCCAAGGTTTAATTACAGGTATTTTTCATGCTTGCTTGTTGTCAGACTACAGGCTTTCGTTATTAGTGCTTAATATCAGTTATTTTTTAGTAAAATTTATGCTTATTCCGTGTCAGGAATAATAATAATAATTATAAATTTGCCGCATTGATGGGATTGCCAACAACCATGTGCACGCCTACTGCACAAATAAAGTTCGTTAAACATTTTCCGCGTCGCTTTTTAAAAAACCGTCAAAACTAACACTAGTCGCGGACCACGAACTGGCGTGTAAATAACGCGAGGCTGGCAAAACATTTAAATAGAATGTTGTACCACAAGTGAATGAGTATTATTTAAGTTGGCCGTACGGAATAAGTTGGTTAACGGTAAAATAGTAGGCGACGAGCTGAGACCAATGCAAATATTTTAATATCGCCAATTTCAGTTGCAGAACGACCGGCGATAACTTCAAAGTTGGATTTAAGCAGTGTTTGTAATTTTATACCTAAAATACAAGGTTTAAATGGTCATTTTATATAAAGCATAAAGACCTATACTTTATGCTTTGGCGAAGTTTTTATCTGAGAATGAGCGATAAGAAAACATGAACCTGAGATCATTACTTTGTCACGGATTTTGATTACAAATTTATTTCCTTTTTTTCTGAAAACATTTATTTTACCATCCTTTGTAGAATTTATTTCTTATCTGACACAGTATCGTGGACGATTAGAAGCTTAGGAAATACATAAATATACTACTACCTACTGACGAAATATATTATAATCATTATTATTTTATTACTTATACTATGTTGTGAGTTCAATATTAGTGAATACTATTATATATTTAGTCTATATTGATTACAATACTACGTTTTACTGAAATAGAACCTTTTTGTTATCAAAATTAAATACATTCTTTGTGATCTTCATTTTAAAATCACCATTAAGCTAATTATCAATGTATTAAATACATTGATAATTAGGTTCGCGTCAAATAATAGTTTGTTGTATTTTAAACTCAAACGCAATAGATGATAACAAGAAATTAATTAAAAAATAGTAGTAAACTAAGGAATAATTCGAATATATTTTCATGATTACTAAAAACGAATTATTCAATATATCGAAAGAAAACAATGTTAAGGGGTACGTAAACCTTTCGAAACAAGTACTGAATTGAGTAGCGATCATTCTATTCAATTATATACAATGTTGTCGATACACTGGCGAGTTTTACGTCAAACATGAGATAGCACTCGACCAACATCGGTCACTCTAACAGTTGAAAGGTACACGTCTTTTAAAACTCTTTTAGTATTGGCAGCACAAGAAACTTATCGGACAGTGACCGAGCCAGGAAAAACCATTATGGATTCAGAAGCGTTATTTATGCGTGCATGGGACGCGCGATTAGTTTTTACTCATGTTTATTAATTTTTATAAAATCATCTATATATCTTCTTCAAAAGCCTAAAATCGAAACTAACGTTAAAGAATAGCTTTAGCGAATTAATTTAAATATATTCTCAAAAAAACTGTGGTAAAACTCAATTATACATTCAACTTACGCTAAGTTGAAAGAAGTTAGTGTCTAAATGCTTCATATATTAAAATTAATATAATTTGCTATTTGGTAGACAAATATTGATTTTTACTATGTATGGAATTGAAGCGAAAATTTATCATAAGTCTAAAACTAACAGAAGCATCAGGTGGAAGAAAACTTAATGTATATATATTATATTGGTAATTGAAAATGTTTATTTTTATACAAAGTTAGTTTATTTTGAAACTATATTTATGATACTGAGGTTACAAAAAACTAGAATTTTGTGCAATTTATTTTTATGTATCAATTATGACATGTTTCCTACTTTTACTAAACTTGTACAAAAGTACCTTGATTGTAACATAACGTTCTATAAATATATATTAAATATACTATATTAAAGAGTTAATGTAAGTTGTGTTTAAAAAAATTAAATAGATTAGTGTCTCTCCTTAGAAATGTATACACATGTGATTAAATGGTCAATCTTTGAATTTACTTGTTTAACGTCCCACTTAGTTTAGGCTTCATTTTTATACCCTGCACTTACGAGGAAGGTTAATTCCTGTCAACTAAATTAAACTCACATTAGATATTACTCGAAGTACTCTAACTGATATGATGAAGATGATTGGAAAGCGGCAATTATAGTTTAAAAAAAAACTTACAAACAGGAGTTGTCAGTAAATGTGAAAGGGAATTTTCTGTTAATTACACTTTATTTATGCACTTTAAAATAAAAACGTTATACATATGACGTCACTCTAACCTCAAATATGCAGGAGCGTAGAAAAAGATGGATTGCAAACTTTTCGCGGCGACAGCACCATAGATTCGATATTTAAATTATTTTATTTAAATGCAACAAATGTCATTCGCTGACCACACTCGGTTGTGTTTCAAATTGGACTAACTGACTGGTGTTATGCCTCTGCCGAGTTATATGAGGCATAATAAACCAGACCGCATCTATTATTCCACCACAGGCTTGGTTCCGACAGCTGACGTTGAATTTTAAACACGCTTTATGGTCCGAATTATTAAACCCGAATGACCCAATTTTGTAGGAGGAAATAATTAGACGCCGACCAGGGTTTATTTCCCCTAAGGCAATAAATTTGAAAATTCCAGAATGATAAATAAACAATCTGACCTGTGCATATATCTACAATAAATTGTGTCTTCCTAAGTATCTAATTAATGGCTGTGTTTTGCGTTTATTAATTTATAAGTAGAAAAGAAATTACGAATGTGGTGGCAAATAATGCCGCCAGACATGATTTGACACCTAGCGGCAACTGCGAAGTGTATCAATAGGACCGCCGCCGTCGTTCAAAAGCACGAGCAATAAACAAACATTTGCTAGCAAATATCGGTCCTAAAGTCTTACACACACTAAATATTGGAACTCGAGTTCGTTAAGCCGCCTCGAAATGATGTAACGTAACGCGCAAACATAATGTGTGTGCCGGACTTATTAACAAGTCCTCAACGAATGCCACCTTCGGAACCAGAAAATTGTAACCATAGCCAACGTTCAACTTTGAAATTGAACCCTATTCTATTACGTTAAAGTTCAAATATTAAAAATCTTATCGGATTTTTCGAATTGCATCCAGATGATCCGGTCAGCGTTTATTGCACCCAGGGCAATTCATCCCGAGTTAACGTTTGACTAATTTGTGAAGTATTTGTTGGGGCATTATAAAAGAGCATCATCTATCAGCTGATATGAAGCGTAATGTGATCAAAAGTTTTCATGTTTTTTTGTAATATAAACGTGTAAAAACATAATAATAATTAAGAAACGAATTGAAAAAAACTTTGTCAAACTATCTAGTTACTATCATATTAGTATTAAATTTTTTTACGCTAAATTTGAAAAATAAAAAATTGGCACGTACTTATGTCAACGGTGAGTTGATTTATGCCTGTTATGTAATTTTTCCTTTTCTTTCTTGCCGTTAATTTAATTATCTGGAAGTCTTTTTTCAATATGAAGCTTTAAAATACAGTTGTATTACCCCGTGTGTTTGTACAGGCAGCCAAAAGGCGAATTCCAGATGAGGTGGACTGTGGCTGATCTTCTACTAGGTGATATTCCATTTTCTTCAAATTTGAATATGTCGATCACATGTCCGGTTACTTTTTGCTGTTTCTATTACTCTCAATGAGAAGATATCACATTGACGTGCAATACTTTAAGCATCAAAACACCAACTGACCAGCAGCGTAGCCAGCGGGTTTACCTTGAACTCTGTTTTCACTTTTCGCGCTCAAATAAACGCAAAGTTTTATTGTTCGGTCCAGTGTTATGCAAATGAGAATTACCAACAGTAGCCCGTTTATGCGAGTGTTTCCTAAAAGTGACCGGGAAAAAAACGTCGAAAGTGAAAGCCAACTGGACGCATATTGTGAATAGATGACACGCTTCCACCCTTTGTTGAGGATAAATATTTATATTAGGGATGCAAAAGAGTTTTTTCACAGCGCCGACTACTGAATTTGGGACTTTTTTTCGGAACCCTTTCGGCAGCTCAGGCGCGATTGTTTATTGATCTTTGATAGTAAAGCTATGTTGGATGTGTCGAATTGGACGCCAAAGAAAATATTGAACACGCTCCTCGATTTCGACCCTTTTGAAGTCTGACTGGCTCTTTAGAGTTGTGTTGCCGTTTAACGAAATGAACATATTGATTTTATGTCTTGTATATATTGTAATATGATTTGATAGACATACCTATTAGGTATCTAACTATAATGGTTAGTATTTTATCATATTTAATTGTTCTTTTTCCAACATTAACGGCCCTAAGCATAATAATAAAAATTAATACTTTACATCGCTATTCTCGCAAAGACTCACTTGCGGGGAATTAATGAAATAATTACACACTCAAACACGATTTTAGTTATTATGAAATGCTCTTTATATACTTACAATTTATTTTTTGTCTTCAACATACTTAAATGTTTTTTTTGCTCACAAATAAAAATTAATGTATCATATTTTCGGCCTACAGAATGAAAATTACGTTTACTATTGATAACTAGTTGTTACAAAAGTGTATATAGACGATAACTGTTTTTTGTAACACTACTTGTAGCTCTTATTGCTTTAGATTGTCTGATTGCCTATATTTTGTAAAATGCGAATACATTACTTTGGACATCTAAGTTTACGTTTCTTACTTAAATTTATAATGCTTTTTAAGACAGAGACTTAACTAACGTCACAGAAAAAATTGTAAATTTGCCTTGCAAGCTTCGAATGAGAATTCATACTTACTTTTTCCGCTATATTACATATTTTGAAAAATTTATTTCACAAAAATTCACAAAACAGATCATGTCTTATTACCAAATAAAAAATATATATATTGAAATGTCACAGTGGAAATCAAATGAAAACAAGTATTGCGTTTAATTTTGATTATTTATTGCCACGGCCATTGACGCAGTGAGATTTAAGATAGTAATGTCATAGATACATTAATAAGTGGCGGACACTCTTAGTCGTAAGAACACAGCCCAGCCACAAATATTGTGAACTGCATGGGATCAAAGTGCAAATCTGCTTGGCTTGTCGCGATGGTCCAAGGTGTGATGGTATAGTATATCTCTGTGTTTGGTAATTATGAGTATGTCGGTAACACAGTACTTTTAGCTACATTAGTACCAGCAGGCAGAATACCCAGCAATGCAGACATTCCATATATCATTCCATTAAAATTTCAAACAATTATTTTCGCCCCGGGTTGCTCGATATTTGCTTCTAATGATGTTCAGTATCATTTTAGCTAACAATAAGTTACATTTAAATGAAATGAATGATTCAAATGATTCATTTTTATTGTAATAAAGTCGGGTGCCTAGTTTGCGGTAAAGAGTAATAAAAAATGAACGATATGGATGAAGGTTTTTGTTGCAAGAGAAATCTCGAGTAAGATAAGCGCAGAGCTCCCGTTGCCGGGTCCGGTATAAACTTTACGATGGCGATGCGACGCAATAAAAGCACCCGAAATAAATCCGATCGCGGCCCGAAGGAAAACAATCCACTTTGGGAATTACTCGGGATGGGGCGGCGTTTGGAAGCTCGCGAAGGAATAATATTGTTGGTGCGTTACATAAATTAAAACGAATCGTTCTCATGTTTTCAATCACAGCGTCTTTTTGTTGTTGTCGAATATGAAATGTTAATGTTATGCAAAATGTGTACTTGTTGTGTTTCAAAACGGTTGCGTATAAAAGATGGATGCAAAGTTATAGGCTTATATTAAATTTTATCAATGATGTTTCTTTTTGGTGTCATTTTGTAAGTTGAAAAAATCAGATGCATAATTGGCAGAAAAAGATTCAAGCTATTGTGATTCTATTATAAAATTTATTGTAAAGGTGATAGAAATTAGGTAAAATTAATCTTTTTCCCAAATAAAATCCGTATTTACATACTCGTGATCATGGTTATCATTATCCAAATCACCTATTACTTCTTACAACTTTAAAATATGAATAATGTCAATAAGTGAAATGCTAAAGAATAGGTACATAATATAATCTCACCAGAGCATTACTAAAATGCTCTGGTGCTGAGTTTCGGTTTAATAAGTAAGGGTAATGTTCCTAGGGTACTTACTGAGCCTAGAAGTATACAATCTTGTAAGATTGTATACTTCTGGGCTACTTGTGCGTTGTTAACAGCACAAGTATTTTTCTACTCGTCAGATAGCGTGCGAGATTGTACCGTTCTCGGCAAGCCTATCGCCTACCACCACGCACACAACTTATTTGTCCCGTCACTTAATTTATATAAAGGAATTTTGAACAATTTTCAAAATTGCCAGATTAAAAAGTCTGCAAGTAATATCACCTGTAAGGTACACTCATTAGTTTGATGCAGACTACGACTAAAAATGTATATTGATGCGAATTGTTTTTTAATTACCAGAATACGGAGAATTTTTTTTTAATTATAAACGCGGTCGATTGTAATTTATGACAAGACAAGTATAACTTCGTTGGGTGCTTTCACTGCAATCAATTCGATTCCGTTTAGCGTCTGGTTCGGAGCAATAAATAATTCGGTTTCAACACGTATATGGTAGGTATTTTAGCCAAGTACCATTTATGGTGTGTACCGAATTGTTTTACAATCCCCGTATTTCGCGTGCCAGTTTTAGCTGTTCTTTAGCGAAGATGGGTCAAAATCATAAAACCCTGAACTTGTTGTAACTTTAACATACCAACTAACTAGCTGGTATTTGCTGTCGGCTTTGTTTATAGCAGTTAATTTTATGGATACTCGGTGAGTTTAAAATTCTTAACATTTTAAGGATTGCATTACCGAAAACTTTAATAATATCCAAAATAAATTAATTCGTCCTCCCATCTCTCTCTTTAAAAAATAATTTTAGTCATTGCAAACATACTTTCGTTAATACTAACAATTTTAGGTCTACTAGGTTTATTTTTAATTTTGTATTCATTAATATGAGACAATAAAGACTAAATATGTATTTTTTTAGATTCAGATCTAATGTTTATTTCTATACAAAAAATAAATTTTAAACGGAATGTTGTCACATAAGAAAGGTGTTTTAAGCCTTTTTGCGATAAATACTCCACAGAAAATTTAATTGCTATTGCCTATTAGTGTTATTGCAATTTGCGTAATTGTTAGAATAATGATGGATGATAAATTAACAGCCAGTTGGTTACCTAACATTGACTGCGATACATGCAGGATGTATTATGCATACGTGTTACTCTAAGGCCAAGTTCAAGTCGTATTATTTTATGGATGTCATTGAGACGTACCTTAGTATGATGTTCAATGTTATACTAAGAACAAGATATAAAATGCAATCATTTAAATAATTGAATTAATGTTAATGAAATGCTAATATATAACGTTGCATCTACGCGACCAACTTATTATAACACCACGATAACGAAATGGTTTTTCTTAGAAAAGTTTAGTGATTTGAATAATAACAGCATTAATTTATATATGACTGGACAAGGAGTTTAACTTTGATAAGCCTACACGTAGATAAGTTATTCAAGAAATCGAGGTAGATCACGAAGAAAGAACCAAACCAACATTTTGACCAATCCAAACACACAGATAACTTCCATTTCCTTTTATTTTGCCGTTTATTTAAATTTGTATTTGAACCCCTTCTGTCGAGTTCAATATCCATACGTCATCAACGCGGTGTTCATGCTATCAGTAATCAAGATTATTATTTTGTTGCGGGCGCATCTCTGCGTGTCGGATCGCAGGGCGCAAGTGCGAGGTGTAAGATCAGCTGAATAGCGAAACGGCCCGTCAGCAATTAGCGGCGCGTCCCGCAAACAACGTTCCCGCCATGCGCTGTGCGAGCACCGTTCACAGATTAAAAATGCGTCAGCCACGCTTACAGCTTTTTTACAAAAGGCTAAGATGCAAGTTATATATAATATGAATGAAAAGAAAACCTCGACTGACCTAAAAGAAGGTAAGCTTACCTTAATTTTTTGAAATTCGAAATTTTGTTTTATTTTTTAAAGTTAGTGTATCCAGTGAAACTCATGCACTTTTATAACACGCACGGTTTGTGAAAATCAGTTGATCCGTTAATGAGTTACGTCATAACTATTTTTTTTATAAGAAAGGGAGGCTGGAAAAAGAAAGAGGAACGAGGGGGTTGGCCACCGGTCACCTCACTCACCAGATGAAATATGGAAGCACAAAAAATTCCTTTTTACCCCGATTTTCTGTCAGGTTGTGTTTCGAGCCGGTCCATTCAGCAGCAGCTGAAGCTACCGCGTGGCTCTGCCACGTAGAATTTTTACAAACCCACGCACATGATCGGTTAAGCGAAATGAAAACGGTGTGTATTGCTCCCCTAAGGCGATATAAGAAAATGGTTTTATCTTATTTGATTTGTAGTCTCTCCCTATAGTGTTGTTCCATTTTAACCGACAGTAAATTATTAAATGTGATTAGTGTTTTTTCGAAAATCAACAAAGCGGTATGGTGAAAACAATCAGAGTAACGGTTCATACATAGTTGATGGTTTTTCGACAAATCTGATCTTTACAATATGTATGTATGAGATCTCTATCTGTCTCTACAGGAATAGTATACCACCCCAATATATTGCGCTTGATCTAGAAACAAATGTTGCTTATTGTATTGGAGGGTTAAAATCATTATTTTTGTTTTTTTTGCAGTGATTAGAAATAAGTGTTTAATATTCATATAATTATTCTTATTCTTATTTAGACGAATAAAAAAATAAATATGATAATGCATAAAGAATGCAGTCTGTGCCAATACTTTATAAAAAGAAAATTAATAAAAAAAACTGTCCTCCTTGATTTATCTTTTTTATTTATCTTTTCGTCTATATTAAAAATATCAAATATTTTTTCGTTTTGTAAACGGTTTTCACAATTTGTTTTCTATCCGTACTCATTGGTAAGTTCGAACTCGCGTTCACGGGTTACTTTGTGCAGAGGCGAGCCGAGTCAACACTTGGAGGAATGCGGCACGCGCATCCAAGTCTACAAATATCCTCCATACCTTGAAAGGTTTCAAGATGCATCGCAACAAACATTTAGATAGATGTTATATATAGCACACACCTGTCTTATTAAGTTATGGGTAAAAAGTGACTATAATTTTCTATCTGTAAGACGTAAAAAGTAAAAAGGTGGAATTTTTTAACCATCTTATATATAGAAATCTGGTGACCCTGAGCTGTGCTTTTGCTGAATTATTTCTCTTAAAACATCGCTCTTTAAAACAAAACATTATAAAGACAGCAGTGTTTTGCGGTGCAATAACTGGCAAAAAAAAGGAAGAAAATACTGTGGTTCTATTCTTTGCATACTCGACAAAAGAGTTCAATGTATTAATATTTTTCATTAAAAAAAAAAAACAAAAGAACTGTAAGTTATAATAACTATAGTATAATGCTAGCTGTTAATTGATATCAACTTGTCAATTACACATAAGCTACTAAGCCTAAATCTAAGAATTTCTTAAGAATCTCATCAGATTACACTTCGACTCCAAAACGTTTTATGTGTGATATAAGAACATGCACTCTACGATATTAAATTTTATCGTTAATTTGTATGAATTGTGCCATGACAATGCCAGTAGAGTAAGAATATAACACACACCACATATAAACATTTGAACGATTTATTGTGTGACAAATCTGTCAACGCGTGTCTAACGTATAATATCGATTGACAATTAGCTAGATCAAAGGAAAAAAGTCGTTAGTGTTCACTAACAGATACGACTTTGGTAAAGCAAAAAGCTTAATTTCTTTACTATACCGCTTCAAGCGTTTACCGGATGCTTTCAAGTATCGTATCGGCGAATGTTTCTTGTCACATGTTTCATACAATATCGGCGTGGTTGAACCGGGAACTAATGGAGAGCGTGAGTCATATTTACGACGGAAATCTTTAATAGACAAGAACTAGTTCTTTGACGGCGTAACATTTCGATTTTATTCAGTTACAGTACACATATTTCCTGTTTGTTCTTATTTAACACTAACTGAAAAAATACGCGTGGCTAATTGAATGATGAACAGTTTCGGTAAGAATCTTATAAATTTGAATAAAAGCAAGTCAACAGTTCCTTTCGAAATATTTCATTATGTTTCATTATTTATAAATATTATTTTTTATTTTACAAAAATGACAATTTATTATCCCTGGATATGTAATTATAGCGTCCTTTTAAAAATACAATGGAACGTTAATAAGGTGACTACATTGACGTCTTAGCAAACTGGCTACCCTAATCTAACTTCATTATCCTGCAACTATAAAGTTAATTATTCGAACGGTGGCTCCATCATTAAGCTATTATAAGAAAGCTTCATTAAATCCGAATAAACAACACCTTAGATCGTTTCCCGCTTTTAAGATAACAATGGATTTAATAAATTCACAAGCGCAATTATACGCAATAAACGCGCTCAGACGCGGTATTCTCGGCTGCCACGGTCCTTACATTATCTGTGCTCTCACAGATATAATTTTTTTGAAATTCGAATAGAGAATTCCATTCATACGCTGTGCGTAAAATAACTATCAATCTTGTGTTGATGTTTTAAAATATTTTATATATCATCAGTGCTGTTTTAACATTGAGTTTTATTCAATGTTCATTTAGAACACAATGGAAGAGCAATTACATCTCTATGTTATATTTCACATAGACGCAAATGTTAAAGATTCGTCCTAGATTCAGCTCATTATCAACGTGTGAGGGCACATTGTATTACGCATCTGTCTTTATCTGATGAAAAGTACGCGGTTTTGATATAAAATTATTAGAATACCGGTAATCTAGAGCATATGGTAAAATGTGGGAACTTCGAAAAAAAAATAATTGAATTCCATCTTTAACATTTGAATAATGATAAAGAAATTTTTAAATACGAAGAATATTTAATGCAATATTAATTGTAGTTTTTGAGTTTAGAGGGTGTAGAAAAGATTATTATATAAATTTATATTTATATTATATTTTCAATGTGTTTGATTCACTAAATTATTTAACATATCTGTATAATTGTGTTGTATGTGTAACAAATGAACATCGAAATTTACTCCCAATAAAATAATTGTAATAAAAATTATAAATTACTTGGTATGATACCCTGCGTAGTCCTCCTAGAGCAGCGTTACAGCGTTGCCATTTGATCTAACGCTAAGGAGTAATGTGCAGGCGACTAGGCACAAAGATATTCCATTTCATAAATGCAAGCATGTTACTTATCACGTATTTATGGTTTGTTTTGGTAATTTCTAATTAACTTTTTTTTCCGAATTAATTCTTGATCGATCTTTTTAGCCCGTTAAATGCAAGCGTTTCAAAAGATTTCATATCAATTATTTTAAAATTTTTACTAGTGATGATACGCCGCTATCGACAGAAATAGTGTTAGTTATGTGCTAATTCTATTGTACTGCTACTTTAATAATTTGAAACCACCCCTGATTAAGCTACAAATTAAAATGTATACTTTTTTCATAATTAGTGAATTGTCTTGTTTCAGCCTTTTGGTACCGATACTTAAATTACTTTTAGCCAAGAAATATACAATACTAAGTACATAATATATTTTAAACGAACGGACAAATCAGCTGGCCTACTTTCATAAGAGAATGTTTATTAGATTCACGAAGTGACTGGCAAAAGGCTTTAAATTTCATAACTTATCGAGACCTTTCCAGATATAAATGTGTCCTTTAATTACAATATAAGGCTTAAAATTTAAAACCTTCAGAGCAATAAATATTTTTCTGACAAAAATATTGTGCATTTAACAAAATCTTCGTATGATTGCCTTCAGTAATCGGAGAGTTGATTTCTTTCTATCTTAAAGATCAAATATAACCATTTAGCGGTAATGCTTCTGGTGTTATTGACACCATCCTGCGAAGAATCGATTCATTATTATTTTATTGATATGTAGCTTTTAGTAAATATTCTGATTCGAAACGTAATTAATGCGTTATATGTGAAGTTGTAGATATAGAACGTCTGATTTTTCAGCGATTATTAAACCTTCACCTAATTAAAAAGTAGTCGTGTGTCTTTTTAATTTAATTGGATTGCTTTTCCTGTCTTCCTACTATAGACAACGAAGGTTCACTTCGTATTTCAATGAAGCTTTATTTATATGTGTCGCATCCGCGGGCTGGCTGAAATCGTGGGTTAATCTCAGCGGGGCAAAGTGCGGCGTATTCCAACGGCATAGGGCACTCGTCAGGCCCGCCTTCGAGCGAGGGATGGCAGCGGCGCGGGCTGACGCGACCGTTGGCCCCTGCGGGCTCACAACGTCACCCGCCACCGCCGCGAACGGCCGCGTACCGGCGCATGAAACAGTGCTCGATTAATAAATACAACGCATCTAAAGCCGCCGATAAAGTGATGACAACAGTTTCACAATAAACCCGTGCAGTGTCGTGTCGTGTCGCAGGTAAGTGTTAATTGCTTGAGCAAAGTGTGTGTGGACCGCGCGAACCCGTCGGGACTCCCGAAGTCCCGTGTTCGATGCTACGAAAGAAGAACCTTGAATAATTATGTTAACGCGATTAGAGTTTGAACGGAATTAAAAAAAATATCCCACGGTGGTTGTAAAATGTTACGAGTACAAACCTTGAGATATTCGCATTCAGAATAGGATTCTAATAGTGGTTTAAAATAAAAGATTTTTATGAAACTTAACCCATTTGTGAGGTAAGGTATAAGGCCGTGAATTTTTCTAGTTTACAAGTAAACGAATATTTATCTATTAGGTAACTTTACTGCTGAAACAGGTTTTATTGTCAATGTTTTCTTTAAATAAACAACTCAGCTGTCTATAACTTTGACCGTTTCAAAATCTTTGGGATTATTCCAGCATAAGTAAAGACGAGTTTTAATTAATACCAAAACTGAATTGGCAATTAACATTATTGAATAAAATGCTTTTATCACTTTTTATCGAACGAAATGGATTTAAAAGCAATGCATGGTTATGAGTAGGTTGCTCCCTACATTAAAAATTAAAACACGTTTATCAGATAGTGGCTTAAACGCCTTACCGCCGCATAAATTAACTGAAGTAGATGTTAAATAGGCAATAAATCAACGGTTACCCTTGTCCGTGATCATGCATCAGCCAATGTGGCTTATTGCATCTTTTAACTGTTTATGTGACTGTGTTATTTATATTATGGACGACCGTTATCGATGCAAATTATTTTAATTGAACTTGAACCTGTTTACTGTTTGCTATTTCAATTTAATATAGAAAAGAACCTGTAAACCACCGACATATATTGTTTACCTTTTCTAATATAGATTAGTCAAATAACCTGTCGTTCTAAATTACACCTTTGTATAGAACTGATGAATAACCTTTGTATGGAGAAAAAGCTGTAAAAGATGTTGGTAATGTCAGATGAAACTGAAGTTATCTAGCATGTAATTTATTTACGAGTCTTCTAACATTTTCTGGGATAATTTTCTTGTTTATATTTTTTTTATAACAAATATTTAATGTTCTAAGCTGAATATCCTTTAAATATATCCTTTAAAAAAATACGAGCTCAGTAGTCTTTCTTAAGTTGAAGGCCAATAGCCTTAGCTCACATTTATAGCACGGTAAACCATTGTGGTAATATCAATATTAATCATAAAATATATCTTGTAATATATGTATAATTCACAACCGACAATGACACAGAAAATCGTGGTGAATACGCTTAGATTATTTATAAACTGAATAATAAATATCTGGTAAGAAATTTGTTACCAGCTATTTATTGTTCAGCTTATTTATTTATTTATTAACGTACACACAAATACATGAAAAAAAAACACATTCTTATTTTTCATTTCATCAGCAAAACTCCTTTTACTCTCATAAAATGTGAACTCTAAATTGAGAGTTCAAATTTGAGTTTTGGGATATTTTAGAGTTTTTTTTTAGTTCAATGTGTTTTTATGTTTCTCTTTTGTGTAACGTGCTTTGTTTTTGCATTATTAATCCGAATTCAATAACAGCTTAATTCAACAACAACTGCTCTCGATTTTCTCTCGATTCCGATATTCTTTGTCCTTTTTCCAGTGTCTGGCCAGTAATGCCTACAATGTAAAGTTGATTTAAACTTACTTAGAAAAAGAAATATTTGCTATTTGTAGATAAAGAACCCAACGCCATTCGTGTTAGTTGTTACCAAGAAGTTAGGTTCGGTAATAATTTTAACTGTGATGGAATAAAAGTATATATTTTCGATTAATGTATGAATTTTATTAGGTAAGATTTCGACTCGATTAGACGAAAAATAGAATACCAGGTCCAGGGAAAGCGCTTCTGATTTATAACCGCCGATATTTGATATTGCAGTTAAAGGCAGAAAAAAGACTGGCATCACCAATGTTCAAGATATAAGACATATTTAACTGTTGGATAAATCATTTCTACCGCCGTCTGCATACTAAATATAAAGGAGAAGGAGGAAGTTATTAGAAAAAAAATGGCTTTTTTGTTTTTTGCTACGTCGTTAAAATTCACGGATATAAAATAACGAATTGTAACGAGGCTACAAACAAATAAATAAAAAAAAAAACACTCTAAAATAATCGTGAACGTTGTTTCACTCGGCCACCTCTATAGCATAACGCAGATACATCACAACTGGTCACATAAACAAGGTGTTAGCTCTAAATTTAACACTAGGATAGCAACGGACGGTAATGCGTATCGCGCAATCCGGGAACGGCTCCGTCGCTATATGTGAATAACATCGAACGAATGTTAGGTTATCCTAAGAAAATTTAAACATCTACACTAATTACGCCAAAAGCTCAAAAAGTTCTATTCAACAATTTGCAAAAAATAGGTCTTATATAAATTATATTGACGGAACTTCAAATATCTAATAGCACTAATAACACCATAGCGAAAATTTTCCGTGGTTCCGTAAATACTTCTATTCGACAATACATAGAAAATAGGTATTATATAAATAACATCGAAGGTATTTTAAATATCTAAATATGCCACAGTGAAAACTTCTCCGCGATTCATTAAAAAATTCTATTGAGTCCAATTAACAAAGTAAAAATAAGTCCAAGTTATATTCATTGAATGCCACTTCCATTAGGCTTTTTTCGTTTACGAATGGTTCTTTGAAGAATACTCTAACGTTTCACCCTGTATGTGTATATATATATATGTATATATTATAAAGAGCGGTTGTTGTTGTTGGGCACTCGTTGTGTTCAAACCCCGGTGCCGGCACCAAAGAGTTTTTTGCAATTACCAATTTTAAGTGCCGATTTACCACGTGCTCAACGGTGAAATAAAATATGGTGGGGAAACCTGCATGTTTAAGAAACAATAAAAAATCTTAAATATGTTAAGTCTGCCAATCCACAGTGGGGTCACGTGGCATTCTGTGCACTTATAGCCTCTGTGTGCCAGAGGTGCCCAGCAGTGGTATACATATAGGTTGTCATTACTACACTCGCGTGCATCTGAATCGACTCACCTCTACAAAATAGATAAATGGTGTATTATATTTTTAAAATATATATATTGAAAGCCTATTTCATAAGCTTTAAAATGATGCCATAATCTCAAAAATCTGCGTAATATTTTTGAATTTAATCGAATTCGAATCACAAAGTCACAAAAATTGAATTAGTGAACAAAAAAACAAAGGATAATTAAAATTAAATGAAAACAAAATGTTTTGAAAAGCTTATTGAATTAATAATTAGTGTTGCCCTCACTGGCCTTAATAACAGCTCTAAGACGGTTCCTCATAGACCTGATAACCCTTACTACCAGATCTTGAGGGAGAGCTTCCCACTCCTCTTCGGGCGCTGTCTTTAACTCTACAATATCTGCAGGCGCTGAATTTTTGCGTTTCAGCTCGTCCCATATGTATAAACCGATAAAACGGTCGTCTCTCTCAGAAGCACTGCTGCTGACTGTTATCTGGCCTCCTAGAGTAAGAATTTGTCTCTTGGAACCTTCTGTATACCCTGAATACATAGCTCAGATTTAGTCGACGAACGACTTCTTACTGGCCCTGTTGTACCAAAAGGACAACTTGGGCGACTTCTCCTGGTCTTTTATTCATAGTGGTGGCGAATTGGTAATCGTACCCTGCGAAAATGTGTTCAGGTCAACTTCTGATAAGCGACTGATAAGGGTGTGTTGCTTACGGGGGGTTTATATAGGGGGTTGCACAGCGCAACTTGTGAGTACCGCAAGGAGTTT
>DWHO01000243.1:0-22894 GCA_018247575.1 Eurytides lysithous rurik | reverse complement strand
AATTATAGGTGAGTTAAAAGGGTTGTTTAAAATGACCACACTATTAATTTGCCGCATTTCGCAAAAAGCCCATAAGTTCAGCGGTCGTAGATATTTTATGTAAGTAGAAAGACGAAATTAACTTTTTTATGTGCTAATTACTAGCACATAAAAAAGTTAATTTCGTCGCGCGTCATAGCACTGATAAAATTTCGTATGTTGTTGTATTAAAGGAATATTAAAGGAATTCCATTTTAAGTATTACGTCTAAAATTCCACTTATTTTTTACAAAGAGTAAACAACACAGTCTAGTCTTTAAAAACAGACCTTTCTATGGAAATCCTTATCTTTTGTAACTTAGTAGGGACGAGATATTGACGCTTCGAGTCAATGTCACCCGTAAGTTAAAGACCTAGTACAAAACTGTAACTTATCATAATCATTCCTAATATTTTGAATTTATCACAAAACATTTAATCTCAAGCTAACCTAATGCATATATTATCTGATAATTTAAAACTCAATGTGGTAAGCAGCTATGGTCACTTATCTATTGCTTGTAATGATATGCTGCATTTATCTCGAATGTTTGATACATCTTTCGTTTAAAAGGGGAAAGCCGTTGCATAGTTTAAGATAAAAGGTTTTCAAATTCATCTTATCTTTGTGCCAATAAACTACTTATTAGGGTCTAATCTTAACTGTGGTAATATAATAACTATGAAAGAAACTAAATAGCCGATAAGATGGTGAACTTTATATACATATGTATGTTTACTGTACAGTGATGTGTAATAAATAACATTTGAAATAGAATTGAACAATTTTAAAGTGAATTTTTGATGTACCATATGTTATTTAGTTTTATCATCAACTAATACACATTTAACTTTTACTATCAAAGTATTTTTTTACGAAATGAACTGATCCATCGGCAGCTTTGCATCAAACCGGCCTCTCCCTTCCCATCATTTATTCCCTCCTTTATAATTTTCCATTCATTCTCCTCAATGAATCATAATCTCCAAATCTCCTTTTGTTCCGTCCTTGTCTACTATGTGTGATCGCGCAATGTTTCGTCTCGCTCTAGTTCTTTTACCCCTTAAATCTAATCCGGTACATCCCGTCCGCCCAAGGCGAACTCCCGGCGTAATCCGTCCATGCACATGCACTACTCACACAATGAAAGATCAAACAACACACACACATACGTATTGTGCAACTTCTTAGGGATGAGACTTTTTTAATGATCGCCTCTATTATACCCATTACCCCAACGGCGACGACCTCCGGATGCCAATGTCACCTGCGTAGAACACGCCGCCAAGCTTAAATTTGTCTAACTTATTAAAGCTCTGTACGATATATTTTTGATCAGATATCGCGTGACGTGTTGCGGTACAGCTGCGTTGATGATATTTATACTGTTGGAAAATCTTAATTTTAAATCGTGTTCCGTAATAACTCACAACTTATAACGTCCATCCGTGTGCTGAGCAAATCGATTGCTTTTATCTCAAAGCTAAACATTCCTTATGCGACAGTCACTAAGACTACTTTAGCGAGGTGCTATGGAGGCGTCGCGGCTTCTACGCACTGTCAAAGACACGGTGGTGAGTTAATGCCTAATGCCTCTAATCGGGCGTTATAAATCATTATTAATTTCGAGCTGACCCACCCGCCCGATCCGCACCGATTAGCGATTGCACAATGTCAGACGGATTACGCTCGTGGCTGGAGATATATCTTTTGTCAATTCGTACCTGGGTAGCGTCGGACGATAAATTCTATTCGTGTGGCGTTGATGCTTTTGGTCCGCTTTTATTACATCTTATTAAACGTCGACGGTACGAATTGGTGAATGTTATTTAAAATGTCATCTATATCAAACTTTACTCATTCTTTATAACTCGACAGGCATTTCTTGCATTGAATGGTCTAATAATATATTTAGATAATTATTTTATGTGTTACTTGAAATAAATTAAACACGAAATAAGTAAACCATATTAATCATAAGGATTATTTTCAATAAAAATATATGTTCATAAACTTTAATAATCTTCCGATTTTTTTTTAAATTTTGAAGCTCAATACTAAATGTTTTGTCTGCTGACTCTACATAATACGAATAAGCTGGTTTTATAAAGATAAGCCGATTTATATTTTTTTATTCATTCGAAATTATTTTTATACTTTATGTTAGACATAGATGCTTGCTTACTAAGCCATCATTTCTGTTGCTAAAACGACGGTGTCGCGACTAAAGTTTAAAAACCGTTAAGAGATTATGCGTTCTTTTGCATTCAACAAAATAATTTGTATGCAATAAATAAAAATACTGGGCTCTGATTTTTAAAAACGTTCAAACAACTAGGATATTATCTCGATAAAGGTGAGCAATAGCAAGGCAGCGTTTTAATTTTTTTTACAATTTTAGTAAACCAGTAAGTGATACATTATATATCTCTAAGTGTAATTTCTGTGTGCGTTTAATCTACGTGTATGATTCGCAGACATGTCTGCTCTCACACACACGGAGAGATGAACGGGGCATGTAGTTGTGCTTTATCTTTGGACGACACGAGCTTGATCCGGGCCTGGATGATCCGGATAATCGCGGCGTTCTGACGTGCGATGCATTATGTACCGAATTTCGTATGTATGTTGTACGTGAATTTGCACTGGGCAATTTTTAATTTTTATTTTTACCAACGTTTAACCGGGTACGAATTGATTAACTTAAATTATGGTATTGATAAAAAACTTAAACATTGGATAGGAATAATTACGCTGTGTCAATGACGATTATAAATTCTTTTAATTTTAATGTTTTAGGTTTATTTCAGACGGTTGAATTGTTATGTTTTTACGATATATCATGAAAATTCTTACTCTCTCTCTCTCTCTTTACCACTAGTCTACGGAGAAAATTATTTTGCAGAGTGTTTAATACCTTTATGATTTAAATACATCACATTTTGGTGAAGGTTGATAAAATTACCAGTGCTTAACATCGAACTAATGAAATGTAGTCAAGCCAGATAAAGCAGCTGTTATTTTGGCTAATTTTCGAAAAGATGATTGATATATATCGCGCGTAGAAAATTCGTTAGTATGAAGACAAGAGTTTTTACGAAAAAATTATACGCTTGGGTATAAATATAAAAAAAAGCTCCGTTCGCCAAACACGTAATATTCTCGACCTCGCCTGTATCCAGATCCGACGGACCCGTAATCCGGCTTAGGACTGATCCCCGCTTCTACTACGTATTCATATGTATATGTGTCAGTTCGTGCGGACGCTTGTTGACAAAGGGATGCTGAAATGTCGCATCCCTTCGCAACTTGGCGAAACAAGTTTAAAGAGAGAAAACAATAACCGCTTCAATTGACTTCTCTGTTTAAATTCCACACATATAGTCATTAAAACGGATCTATTTCAAACGACTACAACCCATTAAGGCACCGCTTTAGCGTTACTATTGAAATTCGAAATTGGGGAAGCCGTCAAACTAAATGCGCGCCTAATATGTTGCGATAAAGTTCAATTGTGAACGGCCGACCGGAATGTTTCAAGTTATGTGACCAAATTTCGAATACCTTTTATATATTTGCGTGTTAGTCTGGTCTAAAATGGCAAGCCCAACAGCGATCAATTATTCATTGCTGTCACGCGCCATCTTCATTTTTATTTCAGACGGACCGCAGGGTGACCCTTTAATATTTATGATAACGTAATTAACACTGGCAACCTTTTTAGTTGAATATTGTTTGCGATATATCGAAAACAACAGTATAGATTATATTTAAACACTCACTTCCGTTCAAGTTATGGCTTCGTGACTTTTATATTAATGAAATCAATAATTGAAATAAAGTTTCGACATTTTCGTTACGTTCGATTTTCGTTCAGACAATTGACATGTATGATAAAATTCGGACAATTTCTTGGGAATTCCTACCTAATCCAATTTTTCATATTGTACTTTACCACGCTGACGGGTTATGAAAGTTACTATAATCCATCTTTCAAATTTAAATAATTAAAAAAAAAACGATGTATAAAAATAAGTATTTACTTATTAGGTCTAAATCAAATTGTTTCTGGCCTCCTTAAAGCTGTTGGCGGTGTATAATATAGTACGTATGTGCTTATTCTTTTATTAGGTTTTCACATGACTTTACATAACTAAAACTAAATTGGCTTAACTATTCCGTCACCATAGAACTTGTTACGAACGATATCAGTCTTTAAACACTTTTTTTTTTATTACTGTGACACGTTTTTCAATCAGCACACTGTGAGATAAAAAGCTGATACAGTTAACGTTTTGTTGTAATGTGTCGTTGGAAGATTACAAAAGTATACGCAATTAGATACACCACTTAATTTTTTTATCTTCACAGAAACGAACGGTGTGTGGACGTAAGTTCACAAATTATTTTTTTTACTGGGTGTATATATTCATTTATGAATAAAAATAAGGTTATATAAAAACTTAGTATATTTAGTATTATTAAAATATTGATATTGTACAATCGTCAACAATCTTTATTCTAGATATTTGATTTTTTTTAAAAAAAGCCATTTACGATTTCACATAATTTAACCTAATGTAACGAAATAAAGTGTAAATAGTAGTGTAATAGTAGTAACAAAATAAAGTATAAAAGTCTTTATAATTCTGTGCGGACATAGATTGACATTTTAATAAATTTCATTATCATGATTTTCATTAAGTTTAGCATCTGTAATAAATATTTAGTCTTATGAAATGTTCATACCCGTGGCAGAAAATTTGTGAAATGATATTCACTCAATCAACCTTCTAACAAGCAGCTTTAGAAAACTAAGTTAAATAGTCGTCTAAATCGGGAGATGATATTCTATTATATATAGGATAATTATTATTTATTACATTAGAACTCGGCAAGTTGTTCAACTTGATCCGGATTTGAGTAATCCCGGCGAGAGATGTAGCCCCGGACGGTGGGCAGCCTCTGCCACCTAATCTCAGCTCATCCGGATCAAGCTCTGCTAAGCTATATACGTGTTCTGCGCGCTTTACTTGGCTCTGCATGTCGGGAGCTCCTCCGCTCTTTGTTAGCGGCTGGAGCATTACCGGCGTGTACTGGTTTTGACCGGTTTAAAACGGCTACGGCTGGGGTTTTGGGACGTAATTAGGGCTGCAATGTGCTAATGTGATTTTTTCCTTCTTTCTCTTATATGTTAAGCCGCTTTTAAATTGCATTCAGAAGTATTATACCAATATATAATAGTATCTTACGCTGATTCTTTATTAATAACGTTTTTTCGATTTTTTTTTAGTATTAAACATGATACTGTTAAAAATCTACGGATATTTTGTTAAAGAATTAGTAGTTTTAAGGTAATCCCATACAACTAATGTAGTACTATAAGTAATGTACTCCACGCACTTAATTACTCGTAGCTCATATATATTTGCGAGGTTGCGATATTTAGTCATTTAAAATCGGAAAATTTTCCTAATTTTTATTACCTTGTGCTTTAGAGACCGTCGGATTAACTTTTACCCACGCCTACTCAATATCACGATTAAACCTAAAAAGACTGTTGAAGACAGCCGCAATCTGATTATAGAATAAAAATAATATACATCATTAGATATAAATCCAACGCGAAACTTAACAAAAACGTTAATATAACCGTGGGATTTAATCCTTTAAATCGTTCAAATAGCCATACCGTAAGGGCGAAATTCGCGTGAAATTGTCTTCGTGCATTATAAGACAGTTCTCTAAGATCTTCGCCTGTAAGTAGCTTTAATTTCGCTTTAAAGTCACAACTACACACGCAACCGTGCGCCGTATGCATGTGCGCGTTTAATCCGGCGGCAACAACAGAGAGCGGCAATCAGCTGCGCCCCGATCAATCGATAAAGAATCGAGTCATGTGGACAAATAAGCATGACTCGCTCCTCTTCTGGATGATCCTTACCATTTGTCAGGATTAGGCTTGCGTACGGAGGTGCGCGGATTTCGGCCGAGCGCACCGGATCGCCTCTCGGGGGAATCGGTCGGCTTCTAGAACCAAAGCGAACGGACCATTCGTTCTGTTCTTATCTCAAATTGGAATATCTTTGTGTCTTTATAATTCACCTGTAGGATCATTCACTGCATAAAAGATTGAATTTATCGTTGCCAGATGAGTATTCATTTGGAATTATTTATTTTTCATTCATTTATGTACCGCGGTTCTGTTATTTCATATTGTTCAATATATAATATGTGTCTCACCTTTAAATTGCCATTTTCACCTTGAATAGGTATTATCACCTTTTCGAGTATCTTTTTTATTAATGCATTATTTGTCATTTTACACACATGTGATTTAAATTAGTTGATATAATTTTTGTATTAAAATATTAACAATTTTACTGAAAGCTTTACTTCGTGACTATATAACCCATTGTTTAACGCATCGTAAAAACCATAGGAAGGAAGGTACAGGCCGAATCCCTCGCCTAATCGGAGGGTCTGCGTCTGTCTGGGCTTACATACTACTCCCTTAACAAAATCTTAATCCCTACAAAGGGTTAGGAATATTATCTTATTACACTCGCAAGAAATAAACCTTTAATTCGCGCGGCCACCCTTATAAAATATGGCTGCCAGTTTCCCGCTCGAACTAATCCCGCTCGATTACTTGCCCTTTTTTTAAAAATCGATTTTTATTGTTTTTTATTTCTATTATCTGCTGTTCGAAAAGTGTATCCATAGAGTTTATTTCGGTATAGAATACTATGCAGTGTGAAATACTTTCCCGTTTACAAATAATTTGTTTCGATTATCAAACATATGACCGACATATAATTTTTAACGCTATTATAACTTATATTCCGACACATGTTTAGCTATATACGTCACGGTTTTATGATAATATACATTTCGACATGCAGCAGTCTTCAGGATTCGTCGCGAGACAAATTACCACAGCTGTTTGGAGCTCGGCTCTGTCTGTCAACGTAATCTGCTGACGTCTTGCAGTGATATAAATTTAGCTTCAATCGCCCATTCAAAGCCCGTTAATCGCGGATTCAGCGTGGACGCACCTTTAATGTATGACCGCCGTCTAGGGTTGCTCCTAATTATTATTATTTTGAATTGTCGCTTTAAAGTTTTAACTGTTTGTGAATAGAATTGATATAATATATTAACAGTCTAATTGCAGTTAAATCATTTTGATTTATGAAAACCACACCCTTCACGAGTTAAGTAACAACGACACGAAACATACGTGTGAACACGCTAAATATTTGTCATAAAACAATTCTTTAAAAATAATTATAAGATATGAACAAGGAAATAGATTGCAATTTAATAAACAAATAACATATCAAACAAGAGAAAACCGTAGAGCTATAGAAAATAAAAATGCATCGTATTGACAACCCTAAGCCTTAAATCCGCACTACATCCACACATCGGACTACGACCGTTGCCGGTGTATCTCTAGAGATCTGATAAGATTCAAATAAGGGATTAGAGAAGGACGCAACGAGGATTTGTGTGCAAGACCAGCCAGTGTGAGCGGGACCGACAATGGGATTATCTCTGGACAGAGCGCACCAAGTGGCCGTGTGGGTAATACGTGAGCGCTATACGTATACATTGCAGCTACGTATAGTGAAGATTAAGGCTCAACGTTTGTCACGCTCAAATATGCGGAATCGTTTAGTTTCGGCTTATTCTAATTTCAAACCAACAAATATTTAAATCTGAATCTTTTTTTTTGTTTATTTTCATTTTTTGTTATTCCGTTTAAGTTGATTTGAGAGGCAAATTTTGAAAGTCATCAGTATCAATACAAAAGATTTTGGCATGCATAGGAAGATATAATATTACATTTTATGGACTTTATTAATATCCGTTTTTCATCGAGTTGGAATTTTATAATAACTTTCTTATACATTTTAAGGGAATCAAGTTAGAATGTTTTGACATTCTAACTTGATTCCCTTCTGATACAAATAGTTCTAGTCCGTTTTTATTATATGTACATGTAACATGAAAAACACCGCAATTCTCAGATATAACTAATAGAGAGCGTCCTTAGCTTAATGTGTAATCACTGTGCTTTACTGAGTTTGTCAAATCCATGAAATTCGATAAGGTATCTTGACATATGCGTCGCGGCGTTGAGGGCTGAAACAATTCTTGGTTTACGTTTTTTTTTTTGTAAACCTTTTTTCCATTTCACCAAACTAATCCCGCGGCTTATCTTCAGTTTGCAGTAGAAAGCTACTGCGACCTCGGTTCGTTGAAAAATAGACCTTGATATAACAAAACAAGGTACAGTATCCATAGTCAGACGTCATCGAGGGTGCCATACAGTAGTCAATGGAGCTCGACTAGAGTAAAACCGCGACCTACCGTAGGGTTCGGAACATTGGCTCCTTTTCTTTTCACTTCCTCTAATGTTTTTAATATAAAGAAAGGAATATGAAAATCATTTAAATCTTATTCATAATGTACTTTAAAATATGTATGAACTTAAAAAGACTTTAAAATGTATTGCATCTTAATAAAGTGTATCTTTGTGAAATATAGGACACTATTTGAAAACTAATAGACATAACAGTATGTATATAAAGTTTATATGTATATAGATAAAGAACATCTCATAATTAATACATTAAACAATAAAACTAAAAAAGTGCAACCCTGAGAATACATGCAATCTAAAAAAATATAATTTTTTTAACGCGCGAGGGCTTATCTGGTAGCCGGCTTTGTTTTACACCTTTTTATTTTAGATGTAAATATTTCGTTCGCTGATAATTCGGCCCATCGCATAATCCACTTGGATGCGAACAAAAAAGAGGAAGCTCCGAGTGTCCGATTTTCAATAATAACATTATATCAAATCACTTTTAACTATTGTGGATATTTTTCAGAGCGGTAAATATTTAAAATGATCGAAATTCCTTTCCAATAACATGGTGAATATAGATAAAAACTTAACGGACCAGTAGACGTATAAATTTACAATGCACTATTATTGTGATAGCGTAAGACAATGTGTTAGCGTGTATAATCCTCAGCCGTTGAGACTGCATATTTGAATGAAATTTAAACACGCTGTAGGTACGCTATATCAATAAAAACGATAGTCTTTAACGTGAAAACACTTTATTCAAATCTTCAATTTGTTCTTTTATCATGCTTTTAAAATACTATATAATCGTTGCAAGTATATTTAGAAAGAATATTTCGAGAGTTTGCCGCGAAGACCTGCCAAGTGCAATTTTTTTATAGCCAAAAATAAATACTTACTTTTTTGTGCTCTATGTACTGGTAAAACCGAAAAAAGTTATCCCATGGTTTAAACAGATAAATGAAACCAATTAGCCAATGCTTGATCGGTAAAACTACACAAAGCCCATTTTTAACGAGTTTTGTTTGACAGTTAGCTCCAAGAAACCGATAAGAATGCAATATTTGTATCAATCGATTTTATTTAATCTATACAAAAATATAATCTTCAGTATATGTACTAACTTGTGACTACTCAAGTATGTAGCACCAGCTGAAATTTTATAATAAATAAGTACAAACTTATGAGACTTAATTTCTCAAAACTAAATATTTTGCATTTAACAGGTAGTCGTAGTAAACACTCGATTTAGAAGTTAGCTGTTCAAAAACAATTGGAGCAACTTGTAGAGATAACTATCAAAAATTACTAATAGTAATCTTTAATAGTGATGTCATAGATCTGAAGGTTTGATTTGACGATAGTGTTACGACAGTTTAAGTGATGTTGTTTTAGTTTGATCAAATCATCAGTTCATCTACATACAATTAAATTTAAAACCGACAACGGTATTAAAATACACTCCTAGCCTATCAAGTTGTTATAACATCAATTGATGCAATGTGTTTTATTTAATTGTTATAATTCTTGTATTAATTTTCTAGTATAAGAAGACATAGATATTTTTATAATTCAATGCCGGGAGGGTTTATAAAGTTAGTTTAGTATCCGTTTAACGATTTGTTATATCATAAAACGACATCGATACTTCACGCACTGCTTTATGTTATATTAATCAGAAGCAAAGCGAACGTGCTCGCGTAAATCTCGAAGGGAAAATATATTGAATAAGACAACATAGTAATTGCTCGCAGCCTTTTCATCCCCGAACATTGTGCAGTTTTGTTTGCGACGCACCCTACACGTTTGATGTATCATCGACACATGTCTTATCCAATAAAGTTAATGCTCTTCCATTGATAACTCACGAACACGTATTCATCTAATCATATTTAGCGACAATACGCCGTAATAAACAAATGTATAAGAAAAAAGTATAATTTTAGAAACACACACCGATTTTGGTCAACTCTTATAATGAAATGAATAGCAGCTAATTATGCGATCAAATGCACGCTACAAATGTAATTAATTTATTTTAAAAATTCGATAGCGTGTAAGCTGCTTAAAGGGATAACTTTAGAAACCTAAGATAGCTCTGTCATATGTTAAAAACCTATTAAGTTAAAATCTTATTACATAGCGTGCTGAAGATAAACACTTATTGTATCCGTAAACACACACATTTATACATACGCTCGAAAAACATTACCCTCCTTCGTCGGTTAGTAAAAATGTTAGTTATGTTATTAGTAGAAATGTTTGCTTTTGTATTGTTGTTGTAACAATTTCGCCGTCTAAAAAATTGCCTTCCATCCACCCCGTAGTCCGCACCGCTATCTATTCCACTCGTGCGCCCGCTAAAGCCAGATTTCAATAGAGTATAATCTTGCCCTAATGAATCTCCAATCCGGATTATCGGGGGCCCGTATAATGGTCGGACGATGGCTGTTGCGAACGAGCGTCGGTTTAGCTTAGAAAAACTTTTATCCCCATCATCGGTGCGGACACACGGCGGGAGCGTCACACACGCTTACAACGGCTATTTATAATTCTAGTCATTCAGACTGCGCTTAGTTAAAAATCGGAACGGATAATTTGATTTGTATTGTCCCGCGGTGGTAATTTCAATAATTATGGTTTAATGGGAACGTCATCCGGTTTTTCTCGGCACAAAACCGTCAAGGTCGCACGTCAATCGCCAGGAGAGAAACCGTAACGGGAGCATTGGATTCCGTCCAATAAATTGTAAGGGCCACACGACACTGGGCTAATCCCATTGGCGGGCATTAGAGAGGCTTTGTGCGGACAGATCGCGCTCGCACGTCGAAATTACCTAGCAATTGGTAACCGAGCCGAATTGCCTCCGGGCTCAGTCTAAATCGGCTGCAGACACTTTTATTGCCCCGTCGAAATCCCGCTGACCCGGGCTCGCCGCGATGCCGGGCTCCGTTTTATCCCGGCCCCGCTTAATCCCGGATTTGACGTCGAATAATCCGAACCCGTGTCGGATATCGCGTCGACACAGCCGCCCCCACACTCGCTCTGTTTTGATTTCGAATTTTACGACGCACCTCCATCGCTGCTCGTATAAAACCGTGCGAGAACAATGCGACGCCACCTTTGGACAATTCCACCATTCATTCGCATTCAGCCGATACTCGTAAAGTAATGAAATAATTTACTTTTATTATGACGGAATGAATCGGCACGACAAAAGTTATCCATAACCATCGTTGATTGGGATTATGGCCCTCATAGCGCGTCGCTCTCGGATATTTTGAGTCAATAATACGAAATTGTATGCGGAGGAAATGAGAAAAAGAAATTAACAAATTAATTTGCATTTTCGTCGGATGGCGCGTTATGCGAAAAATTGAATGGCACTGAGTGCAAATGAAACTGATCACGGGGGTATTATTTCACCGTGTCGGATTGTCATTCGCGAACGCGTTGGTTTATGCGATAATGAAAAAGGATTTATATAATATTCGAGTAATACGAACGGAGCCATCTTTTTAATCTGTACATTTGTTGCACTTCATTTTTTTTAAATTAAGACGTTGATATATATTAAAAAAAAAACGTTGGTTTTAATTATGTATCAGTATTGTAAATAAAGCTCTCGCGTATCATTAAATTATTGTTAGCGCGGATACATGTGTATAAATACATTTGAAATATTGCGGTACATTTGAGCAGGCGGATCCGTCAAACACGTGATTTCGTTCTACGTTTCGCAGCCAAAATTATATTTGATGGCAAAGTGAATAGCCGCCTATTCCCATTTTAATGAGGATTATAGTTTCTAGTGCATTTAGAGCACTTCGCGCGGTAAAATTAATTACTGAATTGAGTACGTCTGCCGTCTAAACAGCAGCGCGTATCGTTTCGGAGCCCGACGTTCGCACGCAATTTCGATTATCTCTAATCCTACCTCGTTTCCATGTTCCATTGCCGTCTTTTGCAGTGAGCGGAAATGCACACATTAAAATTGTTTAAGTATTATTAATTTTCGCAAATGAATTTTATTTCGCTTGCAGTGTGATTTATTAATCAACACTGAGCTTATTATACAGTGTTTAGGACTATATATATACTATAATAATATGATATATTTATATTATATCATGTGGAAGTAAAATTGTCGTATCGAAACACAATCAAGCCTCAGTTTCAGTCCTTTTGCTAAAAAAACCTTTGCTTCTAGTAACACAGTAATTATTGCTTATTCGATTTTTTCTTTAATTAAATATATTTTGGTCAATTCACAGTTATTGTTGCCTCTTGCAGCACTTTGTGCAGTCAAATATATAATAAATAATAAAACATCTGTAATATAGTGGTTTGCAATACATTGCCGCCGGCTGCCATTTGCATATAATTACCTGCCACTATAAAATGTAACGTTACATAACGAACGCACGCACGTATGCTATCACATTCGGCGCGTTCACATTTGTATCCTAATTCACTAATGACCCCCCCACGCTCGCAACTAACATTAGGACAATTTAGGCGATAATGCCGCTAAGTCCGCGCGCGCACAGCGGAATTACTGCGCGATGTTAATTAGTCGCGGCCTAACTGCGAGCTTTTAACTTTTCAAACGCGTTCATTGAGTGCCCGCGCGATTATTTGCTATGCCATTTCGGCCCGTGCATCGATCGGCAGTCGTACAGCGTTAGCATTTCCACCACTGCGTTAATAATGTTTTATCCGCTTAATTATTTAATGCTCTGACGGCCCGCTAACGAGTAATAGCGCTAATCCGTATTAATGCGAGCATCGGTAATGCCCGCTTTTTGGTCAAATGGACATAGAATTCGTCGATTTGCCATTTGATGAGGTAAAAGCTCCGGCGGTCGGCGCCCATGTACGAATTAACTGTTTAAATTGCAAAATTTTAGTTATACATAGCACACCTGCTTTAACTGTGTTGTAAAGTTCAGTATTCTATTCGGAATGTAAGTAAATTTCGTACTCCATCAACTTACAGAAAGTTGAGCGCAAAATTAGTCTCTAATCTGATACATCAGTCGTAAGCTTTCGACGCAATCGAGTTAAGGGCACAGCCTCGATTAGTTGGACGGGCAACTTTTGCGGAGAATCATTGTACGCGTGTAGGTATATGATCAAAGTTAAACCGGGAATTTTTTTTTCTTACAGTTTTAAATTACATAAGTTTTGATCTAACATTATTGGCGTAGTATTGTTGAATTTATCGTGACATTATTTGCGATCATAAATTAATGTGTCATTTAAAATGGTTTGTTTAATTTTGCTTTTCTAGCTCAAAATGTTTATTTGATCCCAACAATTTTTCCTCAATCAAAATTAAACCTATTTTTTTTTATGCCAACAACAAATATCTCGTTGTTCTGCGTAAATGTAGTAGTAAAGTTAAATTTATGTAGAAATTATGTAAAAATAACTAGAAATGTGTATACGATAAACAAAAATTAATAGTAATAATACTAAATTAGTGACGGTTTCTACGGTAAACTTCTCTCCTTGCAATGTTTTGGTACTTTCAATTAATTTTACCTGTTCTCTTAATATCGATGAAAATAGTTAAAAAAAAATAAGTTTATAAAATTTATATAGTTGGAAATTATTTATCATATGTTGTAGTATACATATTTATTGTATATTAAAGCTGTATATAGAGCGTAAACTTTAAAAGATGGATCGGACAAATATACGAACGAACTTTTCAATTCCTGATATAGCTCAACTTGCTTTTACCATAGGATCTAGATCGAGAGGTCACATCAGTCTTATAGCCAGCTTAAATTAAAAACCGATTTACAGTTAGAAGCAGAAAAACTTGTTCCTATAGAACGATGTGAAAGGAAAAAGGGATTGATTATACAGCCTAGTAAGAAACAAGACGCAGTATATAGCTCGTCCCTAGTTTTGTATATCTGGCGGTGTCTTGCGGGCCAAAGCCGGCCTAATCCGCGCCCGATCCGCCGGAGCCGCAAGACGCCGCTTGTTGCTTGGACGTGGGGCTTCCCCGCACTATGCTGCGAACCCTTCGCCGTTGTTGAACTTATTAATGTCCATTCGACCGTCGGATACGCTATACTAGCTTCTCTATCTTCGTTTTATAATGATTTAGCTTCACTGCTGCCTTTTTTGTTACTACACTGCTATCCTTTTTTGTTTCTAAGAACTAAAATACATGTTTTATTCGTCTCGTCGTTTATATAGCACACAAGATGGAATGTTTAGGAATTATTGAAAAGTTATATATCTGTAATAAAATTTAGTGATTTACATTGTGAAGCTTTTTGATATGGATTCCTGAAATGATGGATACTTAAAAATTGCGTTGATTGGAGGATTAACCATTCATTTAATTTCAAAATGGCATCGTTTGAGTATATATTAATGATCAATATGCTTTTCCACTTCTATGGTTTTAGCTCAAGATCCTTGTGTATTTGCTGTTCAGCTACAAATTAAGCAACCCGGTGTTCCAAATACGGCGTTGCGTCGTTCCTAAGGCATCCCCGACGGTGCCTAACCACCGCAGGATTTAGTTAACCGTCCGACGCACATCGGCGCAGATTAATTATTTATGGACGGCCCCCTGCTGCCCGAAGGGTAGATTTAGCTACCAGACGTTCTCCGATTCCTCTCTCATGCAAACTACTCGTCTAACGCGAAATTGGCGGGAACTTAAATATTAACAAATGTCGGCTACGCGCCAGACGTTAAGGTCGCTTTTGCTTTGTCTGAATAATTAAAACCTCCTTTGTCTTCGTTGTCCGGCGGAAGGATCTAAGGTTTAGGGGTGTGCGATGACCACCTTGTCACGGCGAGCTTTGGCGCAAATCCACGTTGCATCTTTACTCGGGTAATCCTTTGAGCGCCGCCGGGTAGTCCGCCCGCTAATTAATACCTACGAAATCATAGTTTTCCAACGCGTATACTATTCACGTACAAAGGTGAATATTCTGCCGATACGTGTCTAGCTATATGTACATACACGTCGTTTTAATCCTTAAGGCGTAGCAAAGCACGTAATATGTAGAAACCTTCTTAACCTAACAGGATTATCGTGCGGAGGCAAGCATTTCAGGGACGGATCACTCCGCCATCGGCTCGGCTAAGGCACAGATTTTATTACACAAATGAGATTAATACTCCAACACGCACACGGCGGCGCGTTACGTAGGCAGGCTTCTAAACGTTATGCCCGTTCATTGAGCGGGGACGAATCAAAGTCGAATGAATTTAAGCCGGCCCCGCGGCCTGGCCCGGCGCCTCAGATTCCCTCCTCTCCACGCGCCTCAGTCACTTCTGCGTCAATTAGAACGAGGACTGAAGCCCGCCCTCGGTAAGGCCATTTGTAATAGAGACAATCGCCGCTCGGGGCGCCAACTGACAAACGATCGCGCAACAGATAATCAAACCGTACGCTTTCGAACTTTGACGGGAGTCGATAAGCGCCAGTCCGCTTTGTGATCGTCTACCGCCACAAAGGTGTACGTTCCGCGAGTTTTGCGCCCGCTCGGTAAGTGGGTGAATATGTTGTCGACTGGGGTAAGGACAAAGCCCGAGTGAGGCGTGTGCGGCGTTGCCACAACAACTGGAATTCTACGCTCCCCTGCACCACCAAAGAACTCGAATTAATTGCGAAGTAAGTTAGTTACGCTAACATTTATTTATGTAACTTCACGGAAATCTTTCTTGGTTTTCTTTGAAATGTATATCTTGTTGGTACGTAACGTTTTAATTGCTGCATATATTTTAATGAGACAGATTATTAATAAAAATTTACACTTTTAAACACATAAAAGTGTATCCGCCACTGGGCGGTACTACCATACAAGCCCAAAAGCTCGGCTTGCCTTCCTAAGGAGTAACATTTATAAATCTTAATTAGCACATAATTCCCGCAATGCTCAAATTTAAAAATAAATTATGCTTTTGGGCTTGTATGGTAGTACCGCCACTGGATAGACCAATGCAGCAACTTCCGCTGTTGCTGAATGGGTCTGCTCGAGCCGGATAAGTACCACGACCTTATTTATATATCCGAGTATGATTTCAACCGATAAATGTTTGTTGTTCTTAGTGCACAATATGTCATAATGTCTGTAAGGAAACATCGTATGTGTTTACTTATAATCGTAACATTTTTAACTTTATTGTACTTTTCACTAAATTGTAGTGAAAGCCGTTAAGTTCAATAAGTTTATACCTGTTGTTAGGTTTCAGATAAAATTCATTTCGTTTTTTTTTTATTTACGATTGCCGATTACCGTTGTAATATCATGTTAATCGAAACCGATTAAAAGAGTTTTGCTCCGAAAATAATCACTATCGAAAGTGATGTGTACTCGGCAAACATAAATCACGAGGGGGGTTGAATTGCCATTAACAATAGATTTCACATAACAACTGGGTCAACGCTGTTCGGGGGGAAGACGATGTTTCCTAATTAAAATCTTTAACGCGCTCTTTGACAGCCGTAACGCCTTTACAATAATTGTTCGTGTTATCTCGGGTCCCGACGTTTTGTGCCGCAGCCGGGGAACGCCGGAATGGGATGTATAAGCTGTCAGATAATAAGCTTCCAACATTGTGTAGTTAAATAATAAACATTTTATATAAGATCGGAACGCTTGTGACGCGAGTTGAGTGATCCGAAAGCTATTATTAGATGTAGGATATGTTTTTATTGTAGGAGATAAAGTGAGAGAAAGTAAAGAGCAAGATGGTAAGCTTATACGAGCACGGCTCAGTACGCTTGGTTACGCGGAATGCGGTCAACTCTGCGCTGCGCTCTCCACCCTGGAATTATGTTGCATTAAAAGAAACATTTCCGTATTAATCTCGAGATTTAAAAGATTTTTTTCTTTAAGACTTGACTTACATGTTTCAACAAGGAACCGCCTATATGCGCCACAGCTGGGCGATGATCTTTCTGTATAAAGGAGAGGGCACAAACGGCAATGCGCTTAGTTTTAGCATTAGCGTACTTCACATATCTTAGAAATATGTTTTTCCCATTCTGAGACATGCAGGTTTCCTAACGATTGAGTTCCCTCACAGTTGAGTACGTATCCACGTCAGCACGTAAAATTGTATATTTCAAATACATATATTCATCATCAGGATTCGAACAAAAATTAACACTTTAAATTCATAGATAAGTTTAATAGTGCCGGCACTAGATTTTGAATTCGGGTTAATTAAGTATATCGGATACAAATAATTTTTACAATAGTCTATTTAACTTTTCCTACTGGATTTGAAAGTGATTTGATGTACCCTTTACAATAATAATTATTAAAAACGCATATGTTTTTGTATGTACCTATTACAACATAATGCTTATGTAATATGCACATAGGAAAAAAAATCCAAGGAATTGATTTGAACAAAGAAATAGCGTGTTACTTGTAAAGGATTAATACTTTAATAACTACTTATCTTCATTAGACTCATGCATTTATTCAGTCACTTATATATTAGGCAAAGTGGAGCGAGTAGAGAAAGGCGCTATAAACAAAGCCGTATTGCAAAGTTAAATCTAGGACTTAAGACGGGGCATAAACGCGCTGTGGTTTAAGGCAGGTAAGCCTTAGAACGCGACTGCAAAGACTTCGGTGTCGGGTTACTTTCGTAGACGACGCGCGGGAATGGTCACCATGACGTAGAGTATGTGCATGGTTCGTAGATGGCTCTACGACGACTTCTGATGACGACGGTTCGTATCTGACTACTTTTTATTAAATCAGCAGTTTATTGGAGCTGTACCGATACTGTAAAGATAATTTCACGTTTATTACTCTTACTATTTTATTATTATACATGCAGAAAAATCTTTAGTATTAATTTTTCTGATCTTTTACGCTATCAAGGTTAACGAAGGTAACAGTAATATTCTAAGAAACATATATCGTAATTAAAAACTCCAGTTATTTTATTGCTAAAAATATAAGCAAGTACTGCTTCGTTTTGGTTTGGATGGCAATATCGCCAGCATAATTACTCCATAGAAATGCATCAAAATATTTTGTGAACGATATCTGCAAAACCGTTAGGGTCCAAATGTTACTGTTTTATGATTTTACATTAAAACTTACTGATTCGTATTTGTAATAGTTGTCGAATTTAGCGGAGGTTGTTTCTTTATTTTACCCCTAGATTTCTTTTCGGTTTAATGAAAAGAATTACATCTTATTAAACTTTTGAATCACATTTTAGTTTATATTTGGATAATTAAATTGGTCTTGAATCTTGAGTTTACTATCTCTATTATAAAGTAATATTAATACGTTATTATTGTTTAAACACACGACACAATATCTCCATTATCTGTTAGCTTACATTGCCCAAATTTTGCGTAAATACTGGAGATTAATGTTATTATCGCGCTTGAACTTTTGGTCATGATTCTGTGACAGAAAATGATTCGCATGTAGATGATTTCGCATAAACCGTTACCATTATGGGCCAACAGTTTATCAAAGTTTCGTGCGATTATGGGCGGCTAATCGTGAAACCACACTCGTTATATTTAGATACAATAATAAGATGTTACTATTAAACAGTTATCTTAGTTTTTCGGAGATAACATGGGAACTCTCACACTTTAGATGAATTACTAGAAGCTCCGTGGTATAAATTATTTTGATATTTTTTCCGATACCAAAAGTATAACGAGGAAAATGAAAACCGAAACACTTTCAACAAGTTAATGAGCTGTTAAGTTTAATCAAGCAATGTTAACTAACGGTTTGGGATATGCAAAACATTTCTTCATTATTTTTGACTCGTATATATTAAGCTAACTTTTATTTACGTGCTGAGCTTGTGTAGTCTATTTTCCCATTTCATGATATAACGGACGTTGTTTTTCTTGTATTTTCGTATTGATAACGATATGTTTTACAACAAAACACATTATAATACATCCTATGTTTCCGTTCTTACAGACCTAAAGTAACTTAACAGGGGCTGTAACCGAAATATAGATATCTGCTTTGTTTAGACAAGCATTAGTCTGTATGCTCGATGGTCAGGTGAAAGTTTGGGGGTCTGCTGTAAGGGGATTACTGCGCGGGCTTACGTGTTAGCCGAGCTCCATACGCCCGGCTGCTACCTGCGATTCACTTTAGTTTTCCTACGTTTCAATCCAATTTCCAACGTCCGCAGTTAGTTATTTTTCTAACTACAATCCCCTAATGATGGTTTAATAGTACCAGTAGTTTTATAAAACTCATATTGTATTTGTTATTCGTATACTATAAGTATTATCTAAAAGGCTTTGTTGACCACTAATACAAACTACATCGTTGTTTGACTGTATAATAATGTATGCAAATGCCGCTTTGTAATTTTTTTTGTAATCATTTATCACTTCACTTTTATCTTTATTGTCGTAGGCTTGCTAACTATTTAACTCTTTACTTTTTTCTAACTAGCATGTTTATACTTTGAAAAATTAAATAATAGTTTCCTCCTAACTACGCTATTTTTTCGGATACAGATTATTAAGATTAATCCGAGTTGATGAATGAATATCCTAACTGTTCTGTAATATACAAATAAATTTGATCAAATTCATAAACTCAAATTCTCGAAATTGAACATTAACAATGTATCATCAGTTACGCGACAGTTTGGCATCGCGCAATAAGATTATCTGCTGAGCTTTCAAATGGGGCATTCAATTGATTGATCGAACATTCCGATGAAGAGCTTACGCTAACGCGACGAGGCATTTTTCCGACTACTAACTAAACACGAGTACAGGATTCAGGATTAGCCCAACACGACACGGTATTTGCTAGGTTTCAGCATCCGTCACGCTAGCTCGACTTATCCGATCTAAACAGATCAGCGCTCACGAAAGCCTCTCCGGCCAACACGCAAATCCGGAGGCCGTCGTTCAGCCTGTTTTGCTTTATTTTTCATTAAACATTATGCACATGTGTGTGTCGTATATCCCTATAATTGACATACACACACATATGTATAATACTGGGTTTACATTGATATTCGCATAATATATTTATTTAAATCCCTGTTTTGGGAAACTAAAAGTTAACGAACGCGTTCGCACTGTGGTGCACAATTTTTGTACTTTTCTTAGACATTTTTCATGCGATGTGTTGTGAACTTTAATTATTACTTTTTAACTAAAGCAGTTAGTAGTAGTATTTAGGTCCTTGTTTAAATCAATATGAACATCGTAGTAAGCGTCATACGCCTATAACCCTACACATTCATCTACCACTTATCTCACAACCTAATGCTCGTAAATCTATTGCGTATTTCATAAACTACTGCTACTCATATTAAAACCTAGCAATACAACATCTATCTCTTACCCATATAGTCAGCTCAATCATAACAATCAAAGACAAACAAACATATGTGGAAAAAAAGATAAGCGAGCACTTACCGAGACTAATTTTGTCATGGTTTATGTATATTATACCTTATGCTTGTTGAGAAAAATGAAATGTTCAGTCAATCTTTATTTTTAACTTAATTATTGAGTTTAATGTATTGTATGTTATATAATTTTATGTGTGGGTTGACGATAAAATTGGAATAATTTAACCCGCGATGGACACTTCGATAAAATCCCCTCGGTACATCTTTTATGTTTACGCTGTTTCGATGACGAGGCGATTGCTTGGATAAAAAATAATAGTATTCAATTAAATATAAATATATAACCGAAAGCAGTGAATTTAATTTGTAACAAATACATTGCTTTTGTTAAAAAAGAGAAAAAAAACTGGCCAGTTATAAAGAATTTTAGTTTTACCCATTAAGCCCGACTTTACTACTTAACCCGTATACCAACCTCTCAAAGCTCATTTTGGATTCTAAGAGATCGATTACTAAACGACTTAATATATTTGGAGGCTCCAAATATATTAAGTCGTTTAGTAACAAGGTTTAAAGTTTCATTTCGTTTCATTAAATTTTAATACGTGTTAAGGAATTCATAACTAATAAATTTCTTCTATACTACTTTGTAGATACGTCGAGAGCTTGGTTCAATCAATACTTAAAGCGATTATATCCATTTAAGTATATATTAAAGTTATTATGTATTTTGATGGATATAGTCGCGTTTAATTTTCAATAACAGACTAGAAAAATGCAAATAAAAGACAACATTCGACTGGCCCGATGGCGTAGTGGTTAGTGCTCCTGACTGCAAAGCCAAAGGTCGTGGGTTCAGGTTCGACCCAGGACAAAATATTTGTGCGATGGTATTTATTCTGTGTCTGGGTGTTAAATATCTATATAGGTATGTATTTAATAATATATAAGTATCTATATCAGTTGACTGGTTACTATAGTACAGGCTCTGTCTAGTTTGGAATCGGATGGCAATGAATGAGTTGTCCCATGATATTATTATTATTATTCACATAGTTATAGAACTGATGAGAGATGGGATAAATATATGCTTACAGATAGTATGTCCAATTAGAACATCGTTCTTCAAAAGTATCGTCTGCTTAGAAATCAAAGTACAGCTGTACGCAAGACACTGAATAGTCTAAAAACAACCACAAACTAATTGGCGTAAACCGTTTTAAGTCACTTATCAAATCGCCGGTACCCATAAATATGTTCGTTACGTAACGAGTTCTTAACATTCCTTTAGCACACGTGTTCAGAAGACCATCTGTTTACGCAGTTTCATAACTGTATCGTAAGCTAATTAAACGTTAATATATAAACCGCTTTTTAATATAATATAATTATTATGCATAGTTCTTATTCTTAAGTCATTGCTACTCGCATTACTGACAACAGCTGACTTTGTATTGGCTAGTCGTCACTCGGAAGCTAGGAAGATTGAAGAATGTAACGCATTTTATAACAGACACTATTTACTGTAGTAACTTTTTACCTAAACCATTTCTACTATGCTTCAAGCTCCGGTGTGAACCCTCCGCGACAATATCCACCATTGTCCTGACTGACAATATCCATCCTAACTCTTTGACGTAACGCTAAGACGTCAGCTTGCTTCGTTCCCGCACGAAGGGGGAGGCATGTCAACTTCTTAATTCCTGTTAGTCCAAAGTTTTAATTCGCACTACTTATAGCCTTGAGCTCCTTGACATCGGAGCGCATCCTTTGTTAAGGACCGAACTCTTTTCAAGTACACTTAGTCGGCTAAGCCTTGGGAACGCGGTACGAACACAGCCGCGCCTCCGCTCCCGCTTCCGCCAGTGTTCCTAATTGATATTTTATGTAACACTAATGAACGCCACGCTTACCCCGATGCAACACTGAGCTCACTTCTATCACTGATTATACGTAGCTTCGAAGAAGCACCGTACATGTTTATCAATTGTTTTTCCAATCACACAGATCGCATCGTTTTCTCAATACTTTTCTTATCTTGATGACTTCGATGACTGGCCCGTTGGTGTAGTGGTTAGTGCTCCTGACTGCAAAGCCAAAGGTCGTGGGTTCGATTCCCACCCAGG